>BCLF01000084.1:801782-846832 GCA_001602275.1 Zoysia japonica | reverse complement strand
CCCCCCCCCCCCCCCCCCTACTACGAGAGAAGCAAAACGCGCTGCCATGAGCAAGTAACCATTCCATATCCTGCAGCATCTTCACCTCGGCGTCTGGTGATCTTGATATTTTGGCTTTGGCGGTCTGGCCGTAAGCAGCGCAACGGTACGCGGACGGTGTGCCGTCGCTGGAGCGGCGGTGCCTCACGCGGCGCAGGTGGATGGAGCCCAGGCGTCGCGGCTCTCCTCGTCCGGGGGGAGCGGGACTGCGGCGACGGCCGCGCGCTTGGGCGGCCGCTCCGGGGAGGACGACACGGACACGGGCGCGGACGCCGGCCACAACGCGGCCGCGGCGGCGGCCGCCGGGGCACGCGAGTTCGCGCTGCTGGACGAGCTCTCGCAGCTGAACCCGGACAGCGCGCCGAGCACGCCGCTCGGGCTCAGCGGCGGCGAGTACCGTGATGCCGCCGCGTACTTCCGCTTATTGATGTTGCTGGTGCCCAGGCCGACGTTGTCGCTGGCGAGGAAGCACATGCCCGTCGCCTCGGAGATGATCTTGACGCACTCCGCAACCTCGGCCTGCGCCGCGTGCAACAAGCTTTTAGCACGAGAATGTAACACAGATACTGCTATTACTAACAATGGCAATAATGTAGTACTCCACTCATAGCAATAGCATTGTGTTTCTGCTGACCTCGGGGGCATTGATGAGCGCCAGGAGCTCCGAGTCGTCGTCGTCGCCGCTAGCTGTGACGACGAACGCGGCGGCGGCCCATGCTGATGGCCGGTGCCGAGGCCACCTCCAATCTGACATTTTATGAACAGACGGACGGGAGTAAAAAGCCAGATCCTTGTCGCGGAAATGAAGCACATTGGCGTGGAAAACTACTGGCCAAAAAACCAGGCAAGAACCTAGTACGCACCAGCCATGACAGCGAGCAGGACGCCCTCGCAGCGGTGGAGGCGCACGGTGGCGTCCGCGAGGAGGGGCTCGAGGTAGGAGAAGGGCGTGACGGGGTGCATCCGCCACTGGAGCGCGGACAGCACCAGCAGCTCCATCCGGCTCACCGTCTTGGCGTCGAACACGCACGCGTCGTCGTCGGAGTTCGCGGCGGCGCAGAGCTGCAGGTCGAGGAGCAGCGGCACGCGCGTCTCCTCGACCTTGGCGGCGAGCGCGACGCAGGCCACGGCGGCGAGGCGCGTCATCCACGGCTGCCCACCGAGCCGGAGCGCGCCGCCGAGGAAGCACCGGTCGAGGTAGGCGGTGGCGAGCGCGGCAGTCAGCGCCGAGAAGCCAAGCCTTGCGGCGGCCCGGGACGCCCACCCGACCGCCGCGTCCCGCCCTGCCGCGTCGCCGTACCCATCTTTCGCCCCCGTGTCGGGCGCGGCGACGGGCACCTCCTTGCCCCGGAGCGCCTCGAACAGCGCCGGCAGCTCGTCGTCAGTAACCACTGCCGGGCGCTGCTGCGGCCAGTCCTCCTCCTGGGGTTCTTCTTGGTACAGGTCGAGGTGCTCCTCAGGGCAGTAGAGCGGGTCAAACAGCGCGGCGAAAGCCATGGGAAACGTTTCGATAATGGAGTGGGAGACAGGGAATGCGACCGAAGTGTGAAGCTCAGGCGGAAGCAGTGGCGGAAGAGGAGAGCAGCAGCATCTCCTCCTCCATGGCGAGCCAGTGGCTGAGCTAGAAGAGGTCTTCCTTTTTCTTGGTCTTTGGTATGGCGTGGGGAGTGACAGAGGCGAAGACAGAGGAGAAGGGCATCCGAAGAAGGGGATAGGAGGGAAAGCGAGGTTTTATCGGGGCTCGAGAGGAGGGAGGGAGACGAAGAGCGAGAGAGGAGTGAGAGAGTAATACGCTCGCTTCTTTACTGCTGGGCTGTGGGGCTTTGATTTTTGGGGTTTGCCTCCAACATCTTTTTGGTTTCCCCAGGCAGGAGCAGCGACGCGCGGTTCCTCTCCTACGGACTACGCTCCTACCACGGCCTTTTTTCTCCCGCGGGGTTCCTCTCCAACATCTTTTTGGTTTCCCCAGGCATGATAGCTGAGTTTGGGATTAAAAATGGGATTAAAAATGAACGAATGATTGAAATTTAATGAGATAGATGAATAAATAGTTCAGATTTTTTCACTTATTTACTAATCCTTTTCTCATATCTCATTTTTGATATTTTAACTGCACTTAAAAATAAATTTTTATTGGGACGGAAAAAAGTAGTTAGAAGCAGTTTATAGATTGTTTAGATAAGCTATTGTCTAGAGAAGCTGCTATTAAAATAAATGGTCTGTTTGACAATCAACTTATCGTTTGTGATCCAGCGGCTAGAGGGAGCGACGAGAGAGCTCCAGAACTGAAGGTGGTGCTATGTTTTGAGCTTCAACAACAATGAGGAGGCAAGAGATCATGTCTTCATCCACCTCTAGGATAACCAGGATAACCATATAGTGAGATTCAAACTTGGCTCAAACTAGTAGTAATACATTCATTGATCTTAATCTACTTATATGATCTTCAATATGGTGTAGTGTGTTCGATATGGTATAGTTGTGTGGGTTAGAATTGTAAACTATGTATATCATTTCACTTTAGCTCAGCAACATCAAATGGTTTGTTATATAAGGGCCTAAAACTAAGACATAGCCGTACTCAAAGATGGTCTAACAAAATAGTTAGCCCCACAATGCCGTATGGTCTGGTGACTAGACCATCGTACCGACGGCTCGCTCTAGCACTTCCACATCAACTTCTCTGCTAGTTCTAGTCATCTCCTACAATCTGGTAATTGGGTTGGAGAGGAAAGTGGAATGACACTATGCAAATATGCATCTGTAGCATATAGATGTAAGACAAGGAGGTATCGTGTATCAGGAGAACATGCAAATTGTTGATATGTTCCAACTCTCATCTCATCACCTCTATATTTAGGTATCGGGTGAAAATCGCCACCGACATCAGTGAAACACAATGAGTTGATGAACTAGTATCATAGGTTTATAAGTATCACCGGAATATAAGATAGGGCACAATTATTGTGAATGCCTTCAAGCTATTTTGTGTCGGGGATTGATGAAACCCAACGTCATTGTACATATTGCACTGTGCACATAGATTTGTACGCTTTGTCCAGACCTTTGACATGTTATATTGTGTGATGATGTTCTTTTGAGAGGTGCAAAAAATTTTCTGCTCTCTATCATTTTCTGGTTCAAACGCTCCAATCCATTATATAAAGGAACATAGGGAGCAAACGAGCTTTCAGTTTGATGGTAAGGTGGCTCGGTCGAGTGCCTGCCATCTATCTTCAATCTTTCCTTGACGCATGTTTGCACCGAGTTTATCCCTAAAATAAATGTCAGGTTCCTCTCATACATGAAGCCATAATGAGAGGGTGCGATGTCACCTCGCACACTAGATCTAGAGCATTTTAATGATATCTTCAAGGAAGCATGGTAGGTTTAGGAATGTATGTGGAGTATGCAGGTGTACATCGATGTGCGAATAGGTGACTGCGTACAAAAACCATACTACAACTGTATTCAATAGGAGAATGTGTCAATAGGAGAATGTGTGAGTACAAAGTATAAATTAAAGTAGAGTTGCAACTAACATAAGCAAAAACTTATGTTGTGGCAGTTTTTATCTGTATCTCTTACGGATTATCTTCGACTTGGATGTATTCATCGTGATTTTTCCCATGAAAGAGTTCTAGAAAATTTTTTACCACCTTTGATTATTATATTGTCGGGATCACGTACCCGGGTACTTAACAGAGCGCGCTCTGACACGCAGGATCGGGGGTCGGGCGATCGCAGATTCCGACCCTCTCCAACGGCAATCTGCGGCGGTCACGCCTTAGCCGGGCGGGCACGCGAAGACTCCGGCCTTCGAAAGCCGACCCCTGGGGAGCAACCCTCGGGAGGTAGGTACCGTATTATGGTACATTTACTCTGACGACCAACTGCCATCCGTTCTGACGGGACGAGACGAGATTCACCACGGCGACACTCCAGCAGAAAGCTGCGACGGCTACCGGACACGACGTGACAGCACTGTAGCCGACACAATGGCGCTGGACGAGCATCACAGTACCCGCCGCTGCGCACGACGCGACGAGTCACGACTATGCCTGGACAAAGCGAAATGATGGCGACGAAGACGGAAGGGCCCACCTGTCGGTGAGACGGCAGGATCGTGTAGGACCCACCACTTGTAACTCCGGACCCCTCCTATATAAAGTGAGGCCCGGAGAGCGATAGAAACACAACAAAAGACACAACGCAAAACAACGACTACATCCCTGCAAACACAACAGCCTCAAACACACGAAAGACAACCACGAGCTCCAAGGTCTTTGTATCCTTCCGAGCAAACACCTCCGCTCGCCCACATCCCGGATCCTCCCGCGAAGAGAGGATCCCGCCTTTCTAACATTATCACCGAGATAATCCGCTCCCTGGACGTAGGGTATTACACCGCTCGAGGTGGCCCGAACCAGGTTAAAATCTTCTTGAGTCTCCCTTAGACTAGGCCATATCGAATCCGAAGGCACACCACCCCCCACGATCGTATATTTACTGTGCGGGTGGTCAGAACGCCGACACATATACACATCATTCAGAGATTTGTCAGTAATAACTGAGTATAATAAATTTGAATTACTGCAACACTGACGTACTAAAATCCATTTAACCATCTTACATAAGTTCGATTATAACAATCCCTAAAATGAAAACAAATATGTTCATGATATTTTAGCCTTCATAATTCTTCATCCCAGTTTAGTAACCCTATTTGCTACTGGAGCATTACTTTCACTGGATTCTACTACAGAGCCACAGAGGGCTTGATGACAAGGGCAAAAGTTTGTTTTTGAACAGTCTAAAAATAGGATAAGCTCGATGTGTTTGTTGTCTCTCTATAGGGACAAATATTGTTGTCACTGTAATGGCAAATACATGATGATCAAATGACGGTGTCTATTTATAAAAAACACCTAAGTCTCTCTCTTTCTCTCTCTCTTTCTCTCTAAAAAGAAGAAACAAGGGTTGCTTAGTTCATGACAAAATTTGTGGCACTTAACCTTAATTATCAGATAAACTAGTGACATGTCTATTTTATTTTTTTTCAAAAGCGAGTTGGCAAGAATTGACGCAACATGAATACTTTGTCACCACAAAGCCAAGTTCATGGACCGACTTGCAGACATATCTTAGTTTCCTTTTTTTTTGGGTATCCATTTAGTTTTATTTGATCTCAGAAAAAATAGTAAAATACCACAATTATTTGATCTTCTTCGAAGAAGATAGTTATCGTCTTGAGTAACTTGTCAATCCTAACCAAAACAGTCGTGAAATGGGACCAAGGTACTCCATGAAAGTATCATCGGGCCTGAAGCCGTGAACCGTCGGCAGCAGCGTGCACTGGCTGTTGCTTACATTTGCCGCCACGCCTGCCCTGTTCATTTTCATGTGGACAGGTCAAGCTAGGGGTCCTATTATTTGTATTATCAACAGAAAAAAAAATACTAGTATTGATTAACCATTGTTCATAATGTGCAAGTAGGATTACATTAGCAGTATGCAGAAGACCACTGCTCCCTCCGTCAGACAAAAATCTTATTTCTAATATCCATTGACTATGTTTTATTATCATCTTTGACTAATGATTTCTATAATTTTAATTAAATTTAATAATTTGAAACATATTTTTTAGCATAAGAAAATATTTTTATAATATATAATTTACATGATATAAATTAATTAAATTTATACAAATCGCTATCAACTAGAAGAAGAAAACACAGTCAACCAAACATATAAACTTTTATGGATAGAGGGAGCACCATTAACTCAAATAGTAAGTGTGGAAAACACAGTCAACAAAACAAATAGGCTTTTATGAATATACACATTCCTACACTTTCCAATGCAAGACAATGATCACAATACCCTTATTTTTATCAAAAAGCTTTCGCAGCTATTCAAATATCTCTCATTTATTACATTCACATATCTTAGATGCTTATACTGTTGTACAAGTTACAACCTATTCAAAATTTTATAGTGTTGGATGGAGCGAGCATGATATTTATCATATTTTTTAATAAAATAAATGATCAAATATGATATTAAAAAATCAATTGTTATAATAATTTAAAAATAAAGGAAGTAAGTACTTCTCTGGTAGCATGCACTTAATTGGTACGGCCGTACCGTGGATTACGGCCTATGATTTCAATGTTCTTTTATGCGGGGGAGGCTCCACATAATCTAGCCATGATCCTGGCGGGTGGAACCTACTCCTACTAGTATCATTTCTGTTGTCCCCTCAGAAAAAAAGGATACAGGATTGAAATCTGCCGCAAGCATTACTGGAAGAGCATGTGGAGCTAAACACCGCACATTATGTGCGGCACATATGATTGATATCTATAGCTAATAATAGATTAATTATTTTTTGTCTCCACAAATTTCATGATACAAGCTTGAATTCCTCCCAATGCGCCCATCAAGAAAAGTATAATTGAAAGGCAACATATAATAGACCATTGCATCAATCGATATTTTGCTCGGTTAATTAAGTGGCCATTTGGCATAGCTTCTTCCGACTGCCTGATGTAACAATATACTCATACATTGTACTACAAATATTGAGTACCCAGTTCTGTGTTCGCCAGTTTGTGTAAGCTCTTTATACAATGGTGGAACGCAGAGCTGAACTGGAGTACTATTAAATGGAAGTGAAGTAAATAAGGGGAATGATGATGTGATAACATGTTCGCAGCAACTAAAACAGCTTTAATAGTATAAAGTCAATGCTTAGGTGACCGATGACTGGGACCGGAGGCTAGCCCTGGAAATGGCGGGAAAGGAAAGAAGCGGCCCCCATCCTTTGTGCTGCGCACATTTCTACTCCTGCTCTCTGCACTAGCAGCGTCCTGATGACCAGTAGTACTAGTGATAGACTCAAAAGGTTCAAGCAGTAACAGAAAGAGTCTGATGAATTAATTGACAGATTACCCCTAGTATAAAGAGAGATACGACAATGAGACCATGCATGGAATAGTTGACTTTTTCTTTTTAGAAAAATGTTAACCAGCACCTCAAAAGCCTTGCTAACATTCTCCTGGATCGCGCTGAGCATGTTAGTAATTCTAGGTTGAGCATTGCAATTAAGAATATCATTGATGCCAACTTCAAATTTGAGCATGTTAGTAATTCTAGTTTTTATTCTTATGTTCCTTGGGTCAATATACATCTCACTCATTTCCAACGGCAATATCATATTTGTCACAAAATGCATACTCATCTTCTATTATTTTCCCACCCATCTCTTCCAAGCTCATCAAGATCGTTTAAACTTGCCTTCACAGAATTAATAACATTAACAATGTCTTGATCTTTTCTTTGCAACGCAACTAACAAAGACTCCATGCTTGATGCAGGAAGTAAAAACTAACAGTTTACTTAGTGCATCATTTTGGGTTGATTTTGGTTACATTACAGTCCTTGCCAATGTTGGTTTCACGTGTGACAATGTATTGTGTTACGTTATATCCATTTTTTGCTTTTCATATTTCCAATCTACATCCGTTCTTGTTGCAATCTTTGGTTCCATATATGCAGTCTCCATAATATTTGCCAGAAGCCAGCCATTTTCATAACTTTCATTAAATTATGCAACATTAGAAATCAAAATTTGCTCCAATGTGGTTTACATTTTTGGAGGGAAGTAGCCAATTCATTCCAAATAGAATTTAAAATAGAGCAGCTGGGTGCATATAGCTCCCACTTGTGCCTATGGGGAATGTGGAACAACTATAGGTCTTTTACACACAATTTTCCATGCATTTTTGTAAGAGGCTGTCTCCAGGACTCAAAACCATGACCTCATGATCCCGAGGCAAAAGCTTCATCGTTGCACCAGGACTCCCTTCAATTTATTCCAAATGAATCTCCTCCTTCAATTCATTCCAGAATCTCCACAAAATCAATAGCGACTGAAGCCTGTTCAGATATCATTCTTATCATCAGATATTTCAAGTTACTTGCTTTTAAACTTAGATTAAGATATGGCAAGCTATCAATCCACATAGATTCTTTTTGAATGTAATGCGCTCATTACTTGCTACATAGTTGAACACAAAATATATTGTTGTCTATTTGGCTTTTTAACTGATTAAATCTGAGATTTTGGATCACTGATCTCTGATCGCAGAGACTAACATGGTTAATTTGTATTTTTATCCATATTAATAAATTACACCGTGCTTGAAAAGTCTGCTGTCAATCTCTTTGTACTATATGGTTTTATGTAAGTTTTAAGTTGTTCTAAATATTAAATAATTTAGTTCATTTACTTGCTCAAATAATTAGTTCGAATTGTGTACTTGTTAGTTTTCATGCATCCAATTGAACTTCATCAATATTTTTATAGTTGAGAATCTCCCATATGAACTGCTATTCCAACATTTAACAAGCTGAACTGTAGTTGAGAATCTCTTTGGAGATGTGTGTCATTGCAATATTCTAACAACTTTAAACTCTTCTAAAGCTCAGGACAAAGTAGATTGTAGGATTATGTTTTCCCTTCTTCCTAATAAGTAAACAAAAGTCATTGAATTACTCTAAATAGTTATCTTGTGCAAATCTTTTGATCTGTTTATTAAAAAAATTATGTTTATTCTAGGGTTGGTTGTCGCTCTCTTGTTTTAGTTGTATTCGTTGGTTGTTCCTTAGCGCGTAGGTACAAAATCTCCCACCTCATTCCTTGAGTGAGTACCAGAATATTACGAAGGCCTCACTGCAATCGTTTCACTATGATTGGGGATTAGCAATGTTTTCACTTTATTCATGGACATTTGATCTTTGGAGCCTTAGGTTCTATGGAACAGATTTTTTCCTCTTTGCTAAGGTTATCGATGAAGATTCTTTTTTATTAATTTGCTACTGACATAACTTACCACAGGAAGGGATGGGCTATGATTTCCTTGTTGCAACAACAAAGTTTATCAATTGTAATACAATCCTCAGACCAATTATCACCGGTAGCAAAGAGGGGATTATGTAGTTCTTTTCTTATCTAGAATGATTTTCTTGTTTGTTAGCCTGAATGAATAGTTGTACTGATTGATTTAAATCTAAGTTCTTGTTTTGTTTTTCAGTTGAATGCCTGAATTTCATGTTTTGTGTAGTCAAACATGACACTACTACAAAAAAAAGCATTTGTGCAGGCGGTTTTAAAGGCCTCTGTACAGGCGGAATTTTGATCCGCCGTCATTCTATAGCCTGTATAAATAGACCATTTCTTCAAGCGTAAATTAAGAACCGCCTGTATTAGAGGGATCATGCAGGTGGTTGTCATTACCAACCACCTGCATTAGGGCTCCATAATGCAGGCAGAAACTAATGACAACTGCCTGCGTCAGATACCATAATGTAGACGGCAACTTCTGTCGACCGTCTGCATTACGGGATGTAATGCAGGCGTCAGCTTACATGAACCGCTGGCATTACGGGTTGAAATGCTGGTGGCTCTTTTTATCAGCCGCCTGCATTAGTATTTTAAAATTAATTTAAAATAGAATAATAATAATTATTACACAGGTCAGAAATACAAATTGCACTCACAGATTTAACACATAACTCAAGCAAAATATTCATATATACAGATCAAACTTCCAACAAACAAATGTATATTACAAAACATAATAAGAGTGATCCAACATCTACATAATCAAACATCGTCTCGATCATCTAGAATAGCCTAAACCTATCATACAAAGAAAGATGTGGATAGTTGGACAACTCGTTGTTTTTTTTCTCATAAAATTCACATTCTGATGGCAAATCTCACAGCGAATGAATTAACACATATCACTTCGGACGTTTTTAACACAATTACGCTCCATGTCCTTTTCCCAAGGCCACTCATAACCAACATTAGGATGCTGCAAATGAACATATAATAAGCACATAATATTGACATAAAAGAAATTAAGTACAGCGGATAACAAATATAAAAAACTTTCTTACATCTTCACATACATAATTAGTTAAAAAATTGTAACCATTAGCATATATATCACCAAAGGTGAAGAATATAGTATCCTTCACTCGGACTCAAACCCCCCTAACCACGGCGAGCTAGCCAACCGGCCCTACCGCCGCGCCCCCCATTTTCCATTTTGGGCCCACCTCTTTTTTTGGGTAAAACCCGTTAGCCGCGCGTACCCGTTAGCGTCGGTACAAAATCTCAACTCAACCGCACCGTTTCTTCCTCCCCATTCCTCTCGCGCGTACTACCCTCATTTCCCCAACCGCTCTCTCCGCCGTTGCTGCTGCGATTCAAGCGCTCCTCCGCTGTTGCCCTCCCTCGCCCATCAATCCGCTCCTCCGGTGTTCGGTGGTTGTTGTCTATGTTGCCGACGTCGTCGCGCGCGTTGGAAGAGGTGCGGCATTTGTCGATTTCATCGGTGTGGATGTCAAAACCCTAGGATTTGTTCATTCTCACTGATTTTTGGTTCTGTAGGTTGTTTCTCGCAGCGTCGCAGGACCATAGCTAGTGATTTAGCGGCACCATTGAGGTGCGTGGACCAGGTTCGTTAAACCCTAGCATTTTTGTGCGTCATTGATTTTTTGTTTCCTCGATCTCATCGCTGATGTTGAAGTGCAGTAGTGAGGGTTGTTTGGTGCGTCGTGTTAGGTTTGTGGAATTTTGTCATGTTTTGTTTTTCATTACTGTGGTGTTCAGTAATTTGTATTGTTGTCATTGATTGAAGTGTGATAATTGATTCAGTAATTTCTATACTACAAGTGTCTACATAGTATTGAGGGTGGGAACTTCCATTTTTAAATTGAAATGAAAGTTTTGCTTCAATAATTTTATTTTTCAGTAATTTTCTTATTAATTAAATTTTAAGTTATTCATAGTGTTTGTTCAGTAATTTCTCTATTACAATGCTTTTCAAACTTTGGTGTTTAGTAATTTAAGTTTATGTTCAGTAATTTTATTCCTGTGTTTAGTAATTTAATTATTATGTTCTTAGTAATTTAAGTTTGTGTTCAATAATTTCATTCCTGTGTTTAGTAATTTCTTTATTATGTTCAGTAATATGCAGTAATGTTTAGTAATCTGTCAGGTTTCAGTACAAAGAAAGAGTAATGGCCAGTTTTGGTTCTGATGTGAAGATTTAACCTTAGCTCGATTCTGATTCTGTTACACCTCAGATACAAACACTTAGGGTAACTAGTTCGGTTGTTAAAAATTTAAGGAGTCCCATGTTGCTGTTTCCTCGAAGGCTGTTGTTGCTTCTGATAATGGTGACGATGATTTTTTCAATCCTCCTTCTAAGTCTGCTTGTCCTTCTGCTATGAAGAAGAAACAAGCTGTTCATTCTATGGTGAAAAGTAAACGATCTATTTAGGCAGCAAGGATTGATGATGATGATGTTGATGATGACAATGATAATGATGATGGTGATGAGGTATAGTTGCTATTAGTATTAGTACGCTATAGTTTATTTTCTAATCCATCTTAGTAATTTCCTTTTCAATTTCAATATCAACCTTTCTTTTTTTTATGTGTAAGTATTATAGTTCCATCTCAGTAATTTCATATTTGTTCTCCATTGTGGCATTTTTTTGTGTTGTTTATATTTTTTTATGCAGTAGTGTAATTTTCCTTTTTCTTTTTGGCAGGCTGCTGATGCTGGTAATTATTCAACAATACATTACTCGCCTCTTTCTGTTCTTGAAGCCATCAAGGCCATGCCAAAAGCTACGGAGAAAAGAATCTCAGAGCTTGGTTTTGATGATTTCTTGAATTTCAATATTGATGGCATTGGTGACAGAGCTTTGGCAATGTCTTTCATGGATCATATTAGAGAGGACCCCCTTTAACTTGAGGTGAAGGGTAAAATTCTTCTAATTACTTCTGAGGCTGTACACAGTTTTTTCTCTTCCTATTGGTGAAAATAGAAATTTGTCATCTTACTCCTACAGACAGAAGAAAGAATGACTTGTTGAGCTGAGAAGGTTATGTGAGGAGAAAGGGATGAAAGATTTTTTTGTCCAGGGTTCATCCAAGAAGAAATCATTTGATAATCTGAAGTTGAATGCTGTTCCAAGATGGGTGCTGCTGCTGCTTTCTTCAGAATAATTCTCCCGTCACAAATAGTGGTGAGAATCTTTTTTTGACTTTGTTTCAGTAATTTCTTTGTTATGTAATTTTTTAGAATGTTTTATTTTACTATGATGTGTCTGTATCGACTTTTCTTCAGTAACATTGCTTTCAATAATTTCTATTTGTTCGGTAACTTCTATTCAGTATTTTCCACTTATTCAGTAACTATGCTTTAGTAATTTCCATTTGTTCAGTAAGTTTGATTTAGTAATTTCTATTTGTTCAGTAACTTTGCTTTAGTAATTTTTATTTGTTCAGTAAGTTTGATTCAGTAATTTCCATTTATTCAGTAACTTTCTTTAGTAATTTCCATTTGTTCAGTAAGTTTGATTCAGTAATTTCCAGTTGTTCAGTAACTTTTTATAATTGCTGTGCAGGGTTCAATTATTGTTCAGGACTCTTTTGATGCTGATTGCCTAATTAGTTACCTACAACAATGATACACTTTTGATCAAGTGATAAATACCACTGTTATAAGTTATTTTTCTTACTCTTTTGTAATATAATATATAATTTAGTGTTATTTTCTTACTCTTTTGTTTCTCTGTCATGCCTTATTTGATCTACTTTATATTCTCTTATTTTCATAGGTGCTTGCCCCTGTCCAGAGTGGCACTCACTGGGTTGTGTACTGCATCAATACTCTCTATGATCAAATTGATATCTTGGACCCTCTATCATTGGGACAGGAGTCTGACAAGCACATGTATCATGCCAAGTTTTGTGAACGTTTATGATCTCGGCTGAATACTCTTTTGCAGAGGTTCACAGTTTCCAAGTTTTCAGACATCAGCGAGTGGACTATGCCATATGTTCCTCTGGCTTATCAAAGCATCGTTAATGATTGTGTATTCTTCTGCTTGAAGTTTATTGAACATTATGATCATCAACTTCGTGGACTTGATGCTGTTGTTGAAACAGTTAAGTGTTCATATTTCACCTTTTTGACTCTTTTTTTAACATGTTCTATTGTTATTAATTTATTACCATTTGTACAGAGTCGAGGCTGCGAGTATAGGGCAGAATACCTTCACTACCTCATGTTCCACAAGTTGAATGAAGCTCCAAGGCCCTTTGCAATGCACATTGAGGCTTTATTCCTGGAGTGTGTATTTGTAAATGATGTTCAGCAATTTTACTTCCATAATCGTGGAAATTCATCACAACGTTCGGTAATTTTGTTGCTGTTGTTCACAATATGTCAGCAATTCTAAAATGAAGCACTTTAATTACCTAAGGTTCGGTAATTTTTTTCTAAGGTTCGGTAATGTTCAGTAATTTTGTAGTTGTTGTTCACAATGTGGCAGCCATTCTGAATCGAAGCACTTTTATATTTTATGCACAGAATTGAAAAGATTAACTACGAAATATAGAAGAATAGATGTACTGTTTTATATTTAGGTTCAATAATTTCTCAATAGTCGCTCAGTAATTTTTCATGGGCATAAGTTAAATAGCAGATTCAATGGAAATGAGCCAATCAGTAACTTTGTTGTAAATATCAATTACATGTCTATGTTTAATAATTCACACTCTATGTTTTGTAATGCCTTGTTTTTATTACAATATGTCACGTATTCAGTAATTTCCTATAAACTTCAGTAATATCTGCATCAGCATCTTAGTTTGCATACATGTCTATACAAATTACGTGCATCAGAGAGTAACAATTTTATCACATGTCAGATAGTGATTCGTTATCGTCAAATTCTCCACATTCTTCGCTTGTTGGTTCCCGTCAGAAATATATTCGGCATGACGTGATGTTCTTGTTCCTACAGTACCTCCACCACGTACAATCTTCAAAGAACTTCTAGTCTTGCTCAGTAAATATATAGTAATGCAAAAATTTGTTTCAGTAAACATTGAACCACAATTGTTTTTCTCTTTCAGCAGTTTTTTCAGTAAACATTGAGTGAATGATGTTGGTATAGACTTACAATGTTTCCTCTGTGTCAATCTCATGATTAAGTTGAGCATCTTTCGGCCCCTCTCCGTACTCATTGCTTCTCTTGTTTGCCATTCCACGACCTCTTGCAGCCTTCATTCGAGCTCTGTCACATGTGGCTGTGCTGTGCCCTATGTCAAACAGACCACATTTGCTGCACCTTCGCCTTTTTCTTTTGTTACGTGGGAAATGAGGTTGAGTAATTATTTCTATTTCTATCCCTCTCTTTCTGCTTCCTTTTGTGGTTGATATTGGTGATGCAGATGCTGATATATTTGCTTATTCATGTTTAGTATTTTTTGCATTGCTTTGTGGTTTAGGTGATGTGTTTATGTCTCCTGGACCAGGTGCGCTTGCAAGACCTATTGCATCTAATACTGCAATTGCATCCCTGATTATAGCTTTTTTCTTGTCCATTGCCTGTTCAGTAATGCTTCTATTACAATACAGTTCAGTAATAAGAACTTCAATAATTTCCAAAAGAGTTTCAAATCCTTACCTGCGAGGACCTTATGGCAGACCTTTGTAACTTGAAAAGGTCTGCAAGTATGGATGTGGTTCGATGAGCTTTTGTGTCACCATCTGGCCCGAAAAACATCTTGTCCTGCTTGTTAAATGATATATCTTGACATGGTTGTCTTGTATAGACTTTAGGATATATCTTGAAGGTATATGCCCCACACAGAGGTGTGTGAACATGCAGACCAGATGGGGGCAGAAAAGCTCTGCTTTATAATCATACGTTAATAACAGGAGCAAATCTTTATGTTTTTGTATGGTTACTGGAAGCAATGATTTTTTTACAAACCTGTGTGCTCCTAGGTCATTCACTCACAATTGAATATAGCTTTTTCAGGGGCATCTTCATCGTATATCGCTTTAACTTTGAAGGCATGTTGGAGTCATGGGAAGTCAGTCTCCATCTTCCGATGTTCGACAAAGTAGTAGCCGCTCCGTTTTATGTTTTCACGCACTTTGAAATTCGTGCTTGACTTCATGGTGTTTTTAAATCTGTTGTACACATTTCTCGGGTAAACCTTGCTTAGCTGTACTTCATAGCGATAGTATGTTGAAGTTAGTGGTTTTGACTGCAGGTAGAAAAGGTTGATGCCAGTAATTCTATTTTGTAGACATGTATTTTTTACAAAACATCATAGCCATACCTGTGTGTGGTACTTTTCTCTCATTTCATTTTTCCTAGTGTGATCAAGTACATCGAGGAACGTTTTTGCAAATTCATAGATTGGCGTTGAGTTGTCTACATATCCGCTTTTCACTGTGCTGTTTACAGTTTCACTCTGTTATGTAAATTGGATAGAAAATTTCCTTAAAGTAAGCGTCAATTCATATCTTCCTTTCATTATAAAGTTTCTGTATTGTTATCCTCTCTTTCAAGTTAAATTCCTACTCCATCAAGTCTCCATACAGCTTCAAACTCTGCTGGATTTAATGGGTAGTTAATTACTGAGGTGAGCCTATCCTTTAGCTTTGGTTGCTGATTATACATTTGGCTCAAAGGGTCGTTGCACTTCCTGAGCATGTGCCACGGCAAAATCTGTGGAATGTATTAAGAAATATGTTGTTTATCGCCTTCTCCATGGCATTATCTTGATCTGTAGCAGACAGAAATAAGCCTTTGAGTATGATCAAATCCATCACCTGCAGTAACTAAAGTTATATATTTCAATAATTACTTATTTCCTAGACTGATAAAATAGATAAATTTTTGTAACTACTTATTCATATTATATTCAGTAACTACTTCTCTATATTGTTCAGTAATTTGTTTGAGCACAACTATTCAGAATACAACTAGTAGTTTTCTTACGTGTGAAATTTTTTATGGGATCTTTGTTGTTCATGCACACCCTCAACTGCTGGAATACCCATTCGAATGTATTCGAGCGTTCATCTCTTATCAATGCTTGTGCGAACACGATATTTTGTAGTTGATTGTTACATCCGACAAACATGGCCAGTGGCACGGAGTACCTATTGGTTCTTTATGTTGTGTGAAATGTAATGACATCACTATAATTTGAAAAAAGTCATTTATGAGTCACTTTTTGTTTTAAATTATGATATTGTATTTACAGTTAGTTTTTGTTACCTTTATAGTTCTCTTGTTGGCTAGCATTACTCCAAAACACATTTCTCACCACATTCTTACTGTCAACTTGAAACTTGTAAAAGAATTGTGGGTTGTTTCTTTTGTATTCGTCGAAGAATTCTAACATCTTTGGGATATCATGTTCCACCTCAGTGCGAGCAAGGGCGGCTCTTCTGCAACCAAAACAGCGCAGCAACAAAATAATATCAGTAATTACTTTGTATGGTTCAGTAATTACTTCGCAAGGTTCGGTATTGTTTCCCTATGGTGCGTTAGTTTGGTCCTGGGTGAAGAATATTCTTCACCCAGACCTGAAGTCAACCTAGCGTGCGCCCCAACTACGCCCCCGACCGTGCCCGACGACCCCGCTGTTAGCTTCATGATCTTTGAAGTCCCCTAAAAGGTATGAGTGGATTTTTGGTGATTGAATGAACAACCACAGATAACGGTTGTGATTGTGAGTACCACCCCGCTAATTCTACATCAACATGGTGGGCTTTCTCGGTGGATGACAAGGACAAACCCTAGAAGAGGAGTTTCTGAGTCGAAAGGCCAAGGCTAAGGACTAGCTAGAGAGTCCATAGAAACGTCGATACTACTAAGGGGGTAAGGTCCTTTGTCTCTTGTAATAGAAGTGTTAGAGGGTGTGAATGCTCCTTAGATCTTCAGAAAGCACTAAAGATGACAGAGGAAGCGAAGTCGAAGACCGGAGCTTAAGACCAGCTAAAGATTCAGTCATCGGACAGTCCGGTGAGGTCACCCAACAATTCGGTGAGCCCTGGAGAAGCCAGTCCAGAGAGGTGCTCTCTGGAGTCAAGGTGGAGCAGTCTGTCGATGCAATGATCAGACAGTCCGGTGAGCCAGAAGCTGAAGTCCAGAGAAGATGTCTCTGGGGATCCAAAAATAAAAGTCACCGGACAGTCTGGTGAAGGTATGCACCGAACAATCCGGTGTCCTATGGAATGGATTCCAAAGAGGGTGTTTCTCTGGCCGAGGAGGAAAAAGGGTCACCGGATAGTCCGATGATTCCATAAAGCAGTCAGCTTTATGACTTCATGTCTCAACGGTTGTTTCTAGGCTTGGAGATCTTTGGTGCTAGTAGGAGAGTGATCGGGAGCATTCATGCAATTCTACAGCTTATAGGGTTTGAGAGGAGTGATCTTTGTCTATTACTCTTGGTGTAGGCAGACTAGACCGGCTAGGAGTCGGTGGAGTCGGTGATCGAGTTTCCAAGGAGATTGTGAAAGACGTCACCAAGTTTGTAAGCGGTTTCGGGTCCTCCGCTCGAAAGAGACACCAAGAGGGAGCGCCCGAGCCTTGGAGGCTTGCTCTAGCGTTTGGGTATTGTGTGCGATAGCCGGACCGCCAATGACTTCACTCGGCGAGTGATGCATACCCTTGTGAGCATTGTTCCGGAAACGACAGGAGGAACCAAAACTCCGACGGGAGTGGTTCAACGAGGATTAGGGAAGGGCGCCTACCTTTTGAGATCTCGGGAAAAATAAATGAGCATTCTCTATCTCACTTTCTTTACTTACTGCATTTACTTACCGTTTGAGAAGTGTGATAGATTGTTCTTTGATTCCTCTTGGTGGCTACCGTGCTAGTGCTTGCTTGTTGTTATTGTCTTTCTACTAGCATTATTAGGGGTCTTGGCCTACTAGAATTGCTTAGGCTTGCTTCCGTTGTGATCGAGTCTTATAGTTCAAGTTTGCAGCGAATTTAGTACTATAAGTCCACCGATTCAAATCCCTTCTCGGTGTCTTTGATCCTTACAAGTGGTATCAGAGCCAAGTGCTCATTTTCGAGCTTCACCGCCTTAAGTAAGGCTGCCAAACGAGATGGAGACTCCGCCCGTATTCGATGGAGACGATTACTCGTATTGGAAGGCTCGCATGCAAGCCTACCTAGAGTCGATCGATGGGAAAGCGTGGCAAGTTACTAAGAATGCTACGAATGAGAATGAGAGACTTGATCCTATTTTCATTAAATTCAATGCTAAGGCCAACTATGCTATATTTGGATGCATTTCTAAAAATGTCTTTTCTAGAATTAATGCATCATCTACCGTGCATAAGATATGGATTCAATTGCAAAACATCATTGAGGGCTCCTTTGAGGCAAAGGAAGAGCGTTACTATGTTCTTAAGAACAAATATGATTTCATCACCATGCTACCTCATGAAAAAGCTAATGATGTTTATTCTTGCTTGCATGTAGTGGTGGAGGAGATCAACGCCTTGGGCCTCTAGGACAAAATTGATAATGTAGAGATCATGAGGAAGCTCTTGATGATGTTGCTGCCAAGCTACAACTCCATCGTCACGTGTCTCTTTCAAGCCAACTTGGCTGCTCTCACCGTTGACCTTATGCTCGACAAGCTCACGGCCTATGAGGGATACATATTGGACAGCTCCACCCACTCTCAATTGCCCAAGAATTTTTCTCTTCAAGTTAATCAAGAATCTCCCAATAGCAAGAACAAGAAGAAGAAGGTGGAGGAAGATGAGGATAAGGAGAGTGATAATGAGGACCTTGTGCTCTTGATGAAGAAGCTATTTCGCAAGGAAAGACTCTCATCTTCCAAGAGGAACTCCAGGTGCTTCAACTGTGGCAGGAAGGACAATTTTGCTAACAAGTGTCCCAAGCCCAAGAAGTAGAGCAAGAAGAAAGCCTTTAGTGAGAGTGATGATGAAGAACGCAAGCCAAAGAGAAAATTCAAAAAGTTCTTTGTCAATAAGGAGAGCAAGAGCAAGGAGAAGAAGAAGTCCCCACATAAAGCTCACCGATGATGATTCAAACTTTTCATCTTCTAGTGAGGAAGAGCTCGCAGGTATTGTCATGACAAGCTCTACCAATGAGCTACCACCACCTCCACTTTGCTTGATGGCTCGAAGTTGTGAGGGCTTCATTGATGAGGATGATGATCTTGAGTAAGAAGAGGAGAGCTATGATAATTAAGATGATGGACAGAGCTACAATGATCTTGTTCTCTTCCTCAAGAAGGCCAACAAGACCATCATCAAGGAGACCCAAAAAATTGAGGTGATGACCAAGGAGCATGAAGTGGCGGTATTCTAAGTTCGAGAGCTTGTGGGGGAGCTCAATGCACTCAAGCATTTTCATGGTGTTCTACATGAGTCTTATGAGGCTCTCAAAGGGAAGCACGTAGAGCTAAGTGAGATGTAAGAGACATTGGTGCGCTCTCATGAAGCCCTTGATCTTGACTCTCTCTTTAACTCTCTTAAGCGTTTAAATGAAGCTTCTACTTCTTGCAGTCTAACCCTCTCCGAGGAGATTACTCTTGAGCCATCTATTTTGAAGGAATACACGAAGCTCAAGGAGGAGAGAGGTCATGATGGATTCATTCGAGCGGCTTACTAGAGGAAGGCAAATACAAAAGAAAATCCTAAGCAAGAACCTCATCAACAACCACAACCACAAAGGCTTAGGATCATATCCTTTCTCTATCAACATCATTGGCAACTAAGATGAGATCCTCGAATGGATAGTCCCGCTCATGGCGGATGACTACTATTGTGAGAAGTGTTGCCTTGATAGTCACCCCTCCAAGAATTATCCTAAGGTGAGCGAGCCTAAGATTATGCCTAACGTTAATCTTTTCCATGAGGATGTGCACTACAATCTTTTCAGAGACAAGGATGAAAAAGTGAAGGCCAAGCCACTTAGACCACCAAATGACAAGAGGATAATCAATAAGATATGGGTCTCCAAGGTGATTATGGACTGAGAGAGAAAGCTTAAACTCTCTTGGGTTCCCAAGAAGAAGTGAAGTGGCTGAGGTGGTAGACCATGAAGCGAATTGAAGATTCTTGAAGTCCACCACATGTCGATCGAGCTTCAACGCCAATCTACTTTTCAAGTAGGTTATTTTTGTACATAGAAGAGTAGATTTCTTTTCTTGTATTGCATGGTAGTTCGGGCTCCTCCGTGGACTAGATGTTTGCACTATCATGCATCATGTATAAAAAGATAAAAGAACAACAAAATTAGATTGGTGCCTAACCATCTTAAGATATCCATATGCATGGGGGAAGAGCTTGAGAAAGTGGTTTGGCTATCTCAAGGCAAAATGACGGGCATATGGTGAATAAGCTTGAAATAGGTCAAACTTGGCACCGAATAAGTTTCTTTATACAATGTCTTTAATTTGCTTGCATCTACATGGCATGCTTTAAATTCTCTTGCATTAGACTAGCTTGTTTACTTGCATTGCATATACAAACCACGGAGGAGGCATGTTACTCTATGGAGAAAGTGATTACATTGTCTATATGGATTCACATACTCCACAAGGAGTAACCAAAGCAATTGTTGAGCTTCATGCCCATTAAATCCTGTGCTTAACGTAAATCGTGAACTAAGAGTTCATACATTCTCTTTTTGGAGCCTCCTTCTCGCTTTGTTTTTTATTACTTGATCTTAATTGCAATTTGCGAAAATACTAAACTCTTCATGAGTTATTTATTTGCAACGGAGTGTTTGAGAGTTTCCTTTCTAGACAAGTGGTGTTTATTTGGTTCTTTGGTAAGGACATTTAATGTCTAGAAAGAATTCCATGGTTCTGCTATTCCTTGAGGTCACCAGACATTTTGGTGCCTTTACAGGACAGTCTGGTGATTGTATCTTTGAACTGAGTGACCTGCATATTTGGACAGTCACCGGACAGTCCGTTGATTGGAAGATGAAGCGGTTGCTTCTCTAGAATCAGAATTCTCTAGACACCGGACAGTTCGGACTTTTATAGTCACCGAACAATCTATTGAAGACTGAACAGTATGGTGTTTGGCATTTTCGGAGAAATCTCGACCATCCGTTTTTGATTCATTTTATCTCGGCCGTTGATTTATTCTTAAGATAGCAGCACGTGCGCATCGTCCTCATTCCTCTTTGCGTGCGGTTACTCTCAGCCAACGTTGACTCGCCGCCGATTGCTCCGCCGCTGCTGCTCGCCTCCGTTCCCGAGCTCGTGCGCCGCTCTCGCGCCGCCTCTCCGGCCGCCGCCAGCTCCAGCACCGCCGTGCCTCGCGCTGCCCTGTCTCGAGCTCACCTCGCGTGCGCGCCCTTTGCCCTAGCCGTTGCCGCAGCCCTGCCTCGTCGTCGCGTCGCACCACCGCTTGCTGCCACCTTTGCGCTGCCCCACACCAGTCCAGTGCACGTCGCCGTGCTTGCTTAGCCTCGCCGTGTGTCTTCCTTAGCCGACATCCGTGCTCACCAAAACCCTCGTGGGGTTTTCACTTTGGGGTGATCGATTGATCTTCCGATAATTTCTTCGGCAGTGTGGGGTATTGTGTTCTATTACTTCCATTTCATCAGAAATGCCTCGCGTGCATTGTTTGTTAATTAATTGTGAAAATTGGCATAAATTGCTTAAAGGTCTCACCTTTTATTGCCGATTGACGTGATTAGTTGACAAATCCCCGTACTTAGTGCCATATTGATGTCATCCCTTTCATATTTTGATGTGGCATTCAGTCTCCTACCGCTAGTGTCACAATTTAGATGCATTGCTATTATATGAATTGTGGCATTATTTTGTCGATATCACCATTGCTCTTATTTGCTCTTATGTCCTTGATTCTACCGCTAGGACTTCATTTAGAGTCGCTCACCTTTTGTGCTTACAACCTATATTTTATTCCTATGTGGTGCAATGACAGTTAGACAGTGGATCAAGACAAGACAGAGTCAGTGGCAGTTCAAAGGTTTCTGTGGCAGTCCATATCTCTCTTGGACGGGTAAAGAGGCAAGCTCTTATTCCTATCTTGTTGTGTCAGTTGGTCAGTTGTTCTAGCAGTTGATCTTTCAGACAGTTGACAGTACGAGCAGTCAGAGACCAAGTTTTGAGGAGAAAGGGAAGGGCAAGGTAGTTGAGCCAGAGAAGAAAAAGAAGAAGTAGAGGACATGTGACCCAGAGTGGGACAGAGCGTTAACTGCTGCAGATGTGGATGTGCCTCCACACAGGAGGTCCGGTGCTCTCAGGATAGGAGGAGCTGACAGTCAGGGGGAAGTTGAGGAGGTCGACCCGTCAGAGAGTGGCGACCACTCCACTAGTAGCAGTGGTGTAGCCGTGGAGAGCTCCTGCCTGTAGGCACTCGAGAACCGCGGAGGGAGAGGCAGCCCAGCGGAGTTCACAGCAGAGGACACAGAGGTGCCCTCGTCTGAGGTCTGGTGTATACGAGGTTTGCACGTATAGAGCCGAGAGAGCTCGCCGGGCCATGGGCAGGATTGCAGAGGTAGAGTTGACCTTTTGAAGTTGAAGGGCCCGGCCATCAAGGCCAAGAGGAGAGTGGACTTCACTATTTGTGTTCCCACCGGTAGATAGTTCAAGGCCGTTAGATGCTGGTCAGTTCTGGATAGTTCTCCAGCGAAGGATCTATGAGGCTTACACGAGATAGCTCGAAGGATCTATGAGGCTTACACGAGATAGCTTGCCACTAAGGACAAGAGATCAGTGTTTGCTGCACACCGCCACTGTTCTTTAGAGGCACTGAGCAGAGGAGCTGGGGTTGACATGGAGGAGCATATCACTTAGCTTTCAGGATTGTCAGAGTTAGTCACCCAGCCTCTGAGGTATAGTGAGGACGTGGTGCTTGAGTTTTACGCCTCACTGTGGATCTTCTCGGATCACTCATATCTTTAGTTCATATATAGAGAGGAGCCACACAGATTTCAGAGGATCGATGTCTTGTCTGCTCTAGAGTTTGTATCTTCAGAGACACGGATCCACACTTTGGCCCATCCAGATTTCTCACCGCCGTTCAAACCGTTTGGAGGGATAGAGCTTAGTGATGAGAGTATGAGTATTGCTTTCCCGTCACCTCATTGGGAGCACTACTCGAGGCATGATTTGCGCTTGACACAAGAGGCACATGTACTGAGAGGGTTGCTTGAAAGGTCGATAGCACCTCGAGCTAGCTACAGAGAGAGAGTATCATACAACATCAGTGGCTGCTGAGGCACGAGGACATTGATTTGACAGATCTTTTACTGGCTCAGATAGAGGATGTTGTCTATGGGAGGATTGGAGCTCGTCAATTACCTTTTAGCCCTTACATATGCCTTATGCTAAGGAAAGCTGGTGTAATGACTGAGGAGGAGTACACAGCATTGCAAGATATTACCTCCTCCTTCAGTCCAGCAGAGCCATTCGACCCTAGGGTTCTTCAAGTTTCAGCTTCATAGAGCACCCCTAGAGGAGAGACCACAGCCTCGAAGGATGTTAAGACTGAGGCTCCGGAGGGAGCACAGCCGAGAGTTGGGAGAACTGAGGCTTCAGGTCAGGCCGAGACTCTGACCTCTCAAGCTACACTAGATGCTGCACTAGCTGCCAGGTTGGATGCTATTCAAGCAGAGCAGGCTGAGCAAAGGAGGTACCGAGAGGAGCAGGATGAGCGGATACGACGAGAGAGGGCCAAGTTTGAGGAGAGAATCCGACTTGAGTGCCTCCAAATTGAGGAGCGGCTTCGTATGGAGAGGGAGTTAGCAAAAGATAGGAGACGGTAGGACAGGGAGTTTCACGAGAGGTCGCAGCGCACACAGTTGGAGATGGCAGCGGCTATTTCTTACATGTTTGCCGGATTTGAAGCTATGGCGTCTTATCTCCAGGAGATCGGTATGTCACCTCTTTCAGCGTTTCCGACAACTACGCTACTAGGTCCCCTGCCTTCACAGCTCTAGTCTACTGCACCTCAGCCTCAGTTTTCTTCAGTGCCAGCATTCACTTCTGAGTTGCAGAGCCACAGTCAGTTGCAGCAGCAGTCCACATTCTCTACACTGCTCTCAGCCTCGCTTTCACCGTTCGTACCTTCTGGGGCAGCCAGCACAGCTATGACTACTGGGGGAGTTAGTATTCTTGTCACTTTTCTAAGTTATCCCCAGTTTTCTCGTACTCTATGTTGGTGGTATTTGCTTCAGCTGAGCCGAGATTGTCAGTACCGGCATTGGAGTCAGAGACGGCAGTGGGTAGTTCTCCGCTTGCTCCGGGAGTTCTTTCTTTTGAGGCTACCACTGCTGAGTTAGCATTGACAGAGCCACTGCTAGAGGCTTTAAAGACAGAGCCTGCACCCACCACAGCGGAGCAGCCCAGAGCGTTAGATGCAGATATCTTGGTTGAGGCCGAATATTCACCAAAGGCGGCAGCTCAGGTCCTTGCCAGTGTCGATCAACCTTGAGGGCAAGGAGCCATCCCAGACGTCTTCTTCAGGACTGAGCACTTCTGATGATGTTGAACAGCCAGGAGGAGATCAGTCTGCAACATCAGTTCAACCTTAAAAGGAGCAGCCTCCGACCATCACTGCACCCAGCTCCTCAGCCGCAGAGGACTAGATTTTCTTAGGAGTTGGGTGAGAGACATGAGGTATATCGTCTTGAGGGCTAGCTGTCTAGGAGGAGGCCGTGGATGGGTAGATAGGGCTCTAGATTTTGTTTTAGCGAATTTCTTGACTCTGCTGTGATATTTTGATGAGTTTCTTTTCTTAATGAGCTTGTTTTCTATTTGACTCTTTTAGCTCATTAAAATGCACTTGGTTTTGGACCGACCCCGTGGATTCATTGTGTTGGCTCCTAGTGCTTTATCTGCTTTGCAGGTTTCTTTGTGCACGTGCGCTCCCGTTCCATTCTCTATCGTGCATCTTCATTGTCAAACTAGTGTTCTCTCTCTATATGCTTCCTCGGTGCCATCTTTTTGTTGATTAGATGACAAAGGGGGAGAGAGAACTATCAAACGGGGGGAGATCTGGAGGAGAGCGACGCTTCCTACCCATGACAAAGGAGAGGAACTCTTACAAAATTTTTTGAGAAGTCATCAAGGTAAGGGGGTAAGTGTTCTTTCGAGATGCGTTTTATTCTCTATCTTTTTTTATCTCGTTTGAGCTGTTTGTGAGTACTATGGTTGTCATCAATCACGAAAAAATGATAGATTGTTAGCTTTATGACCTTTGAAGTCCTCTAAATGGTATGAATGGATTTTTGGTGATTGAATGAATAACTATAGGTAACAGTTATGATTATAGGTACCACCTCAAGTTCTACATTAAGATGGTGGCCTTACTCGGAGGATGACAAAGATGAACCCTAGAAGAGGAGTTTCCGGGTGTCGGAGAACCAAAGCTAAGGACTAGTTAGAGAGTCCATAGAAACGCCAGTACTATTAAGGGGGATAAAGTAATTTGTCTCCTGTCATACAGGTGTTAGAGGGTGTGACTGCTTCTTACATCCTCAAAAAGCACAAAAGATGGCAAAGGAAGCGAAGTCGAAGACCGAAGCTCAAGACCAGCTGAAGATTCAGTCACAGGACAGTCCGGTGAGCCCTGGAGGAGCCAGTCCAGAGAGAGGAGCTCTCTGGAGTCGAGGTGGAGTAGTCTTTGGACAGTTCATCGGTGCAATGATCGAACAGTCCGGTGAGCCAGAAGCTGAAGTCCAGAGAAGATGTCTCTGAGGATCCAAAAGTGAAAGTCATCGAACTCCAGTGAAGGTATGGATCGGACAATCCGGTGTCCTATGGTATAGATTCCAGAGTGGGTGTTTCCCAGGCCGAGGAGGAAGAAGGGTCACCGGACAGTCCGGTGGTCCAGTCATCGGACAGTCCGGAGAGTGCATAAAGCAGTCAGCTTTATGACATTACCTCCCAACGGTTGTTTCTGGGCTTGGAGCCTATTTAAACCGTAGAGGGGAACGTTTTTCTGTGTGTCCTTGATCAAATTTGCTGGAGCCAAGTTGTGAGTGGCCAAAGGACACCACCAGGAGAGCACATAGAAAGATTGAAGATATTTGGTGCTAGTAGGAGAGTGATAGGAAGCATTCATACACTTATAGAGCTTGTAAGGCTTGAGAGGAGTGATCTTTGCCTATTATTCTTGGTGCGGGCGGCCTAGACCGGTTAGGAGTCGGTGATCGAGCTTTCGAGATTGTGGAAGACGTCGCCTATTACGGAACTCCTCCACCTTCACCTCTATGGCTCCCTCAGAGATGTGGAAACCACGTAAAGCAGTGACGAAGTCGTCCCAAGTGAACTGCTCTGGGTCGTCAAGAGTGGCGCAAAGAGTGTTCCACCAAGCACCAGCTGCGCCTGTCAACTGGTGAGTCGACAAGCGAACAGCTTCTTGGTCATCACATTGAATCAGGTCAAGCTTCTTCTCAATATCCCTGAGCCAATCGTCAGCATCCAAAGGATCAACTGTACGGTCAAAAGTGGGTGGCCGCATGCTCAGTAACATAGCCATGCGAGAACTGGCTGGCTAATGGTACTGTGCTGCGTCAGGAGCAAGAGCACGTCCATGGGGCTGCTGCTGTGAGTGCCCGACAATCCGCTCAAGCAAAAGCGTCTGTCAGGCCATCACCTCCGTTACGTTCGGAGCAGCTGAAAGCTCCTCACCAAGCGCGGCAACACCGGCAGGCTCAACTCCAGGGTCCATGGCAACTCCTCTGCCACGCCCTCCAGCCTAAGGGACTAGGGCTCCAGCACAGCCATGCCCATGGCCACGCCCTCGACTAACGCCGGCTGCGTTAGCCGTAGGTGGCACAGGTACATGGCCTCCAGCACCGCGACCACGACCTTTGAGGGCAGCATCACGACCACGCCCAGCGGGTGGCTGTACCTTAGGGTCCTCCAGAGCGGCCACTTCAAAACGAGCCTGAAGACGTCTCGACCTCCTCGGAGCCATCTGTTACAGAAAAACATTTTTGATTAGAAAGATAGCATCAGCAGAAACTAGAATTATTGAAAAGAATAGAAGATCCGCAGATCAGGACAAGAATAACTAGACAAGCACAATTCCAAGCAAACGAGACTTCCATCAAACAAACAACGAGATTTAAGAAAACAACTTTCACGATGAAGTTTGATAGCAGATTCAAAAATCTAGAAACATTTCTTAGTTACGTCCAGTTTTACAGTTTTGCTCCAACGGTCAAGTATGGCTCTGATACCACCTGTAACGACCGGTTTTCCTTACCTTTCGATAAGTCTCGATCTTCCGTGACATTGTCAATCCCAGGAGGTTGGCAAGCACGACATCACAAGCGATCAATCAAGAAACCATAACAGAAGTAATAAACAAAAAACGAGAATAGAAAATAGCAAGTCAAAGCAAATTTATTAGAATAAAAGCCTTCAAAGGGGTCCATCGGCACGTAGGTCGAAAAACATCTCAGAGCAGAAAGATCACTATCGAGAAATCCATCAAGAGCAGCAATGGAAGCATCATCATAGCAGCGGTAGCGAACCTCCTTCACACAGGCTAGCTTGAGCGCAGGAGTTGACTTCACGGTTCGTCGGAGACGTAGTCGAAGTCGAAGTTGAGAGTATCATCTGAAAATAACAAATTAGAAAGCCGTGAGTACGAATACTCAACAAACCGTGTAGTACCTATCAACAATGTATGCATGCAAATGGTTTCGAGGGTAAAGGCTGGCTCAAGTGCTAAATGCAAGTTTAAAACATTTTATTTTATTTTAGAGATCCAAAAAGTTTTATTTTAAAACTGTCAAATTTTATTATCCTGTGCCCCGCAGGGATCTTAGTTATCCTGGATGGGGGTTCATTTTAAATGCCGGTGTAATCTCCACACTCGGCCACAGCTCAAAAACCGGAGTCTAAAAGATTTTGAAATAGAAGAGGAGGAAGGAAAACAAAACTACTCAAGGAGGAGCACAACTCAGGGTGGTGTCCTTCTAAAAAGGACGTGGCAATGCGCATTTACTATAACTCTGCAGAGGTTATGCACCTAGACCCACGAGAAGTGTGATTGGGAACTACCGTCATAGTCTCGACGAACACGCAAGACCCGTCCATAAGCTTTAACTGGCATTATCCATTCTTCAGGATAGAGAATTCAAGTGCCTACGCTATCGGGTCCTAGAGCTGTGAAGAGCATACCACTGATCAGGTGGGGTATCTCGATCTTATGTGGGGAGTCAGAGCTCTACACCACACTAACACAACACCACCAACCGACGAGTAAACAACCAGTCTCGGCAAGCCTCAAGATCAAGCCACTGCCCATACAGGGTAACATGGTGTGCATGGTTGTCAATTGAGCGGACAAGGCTTGAAGGACTCGGTCCTTAATTGTCGGGGCAGGCACTCTCTCCAACCTCAACGCCAACAACCAACAAGTTTCACAGAAAGATCCCAGCCCGGATCTTCCCGTTGTAACCGCCACAGGTACGCCCACAGAGACTTTTCAAAAGTCCTCCGGCTCCTCATACTCCATCCTGCCCCTGTTAAATAGTTATGTATAGTTATTTGCAAAACTCACACATTTGAATCACAGTTCAAAATCATTTAACATAAATTCTATTTTTCTAGTGATAGGTGTGAGATAAAAATAAATGCGACTAAGCATGGCTAAGCATAAAAATAAAATAATTATTCTAAAGCAATCTTAGGGCTCATATTTGTGGAACAATAAATAGGCACGGCTTAGGAATGTTGCTAGTATATTTTAAAACAGTTGGCATGCAAATTAGAGTTACAAACAAAACAAGCAGTTTAAAATACTGAGTACAAAATTGATCAAAGAACGCGGCTTGCCTGGCAGCTCATGATAGTAGTCGAGATCCGGGTCGTCGAACTGAGCGGGCTCGCGGTACTCCTCCTCGACTGCACCAGCTGGACAACGACACGAAGAAGGGGTCCGACACTAGGTACGCGACAATTAAATTCGGTAATTAAATCTAAACTTAGATCACTAGGCTAAACGTGCGCAAAACGTTCTTCGGAAAATTCTACACGACATTCTCGACGAAACAAATTAATGGAACAATTTTAGGAATCAACTGAGATCGAACGGAGTTTCTCAAAAATCCTAGAAGTCTAGACCACGAGGAACTAGATTAATCGCAAAACAATTAATCGCAAATTGATTAGCAACTAATTCATCAATCCATCGGAGAGGAAAAAGGAAATTGAGAGACGGAAATTTCTCACCGCAGCACTAGAAATTCAGAGACCGGATCGCGCTGAAACTTGGAGACGAAAATCGGAAATCGCAGACGTGCTGGAAAACGGAACCGCGTACTGGACACCCGAGGTCCGAGGCGCGGGAATCCGGAGCAGACAGGGACGCGCAGAGACCGGTCGACGACGGGGTCAATCGCGCGGAGGGGCGGAGCGCGATCTCAGGAACGGCACGCGAAATCCAGTGGCGCAACCGCGCGAGGACAGAAGCGGTGACGGCGACGTATGGTGACGCGGACTCCAGCGGAATCGCGCGATGACGGGGTGCAGCGACGGTGTCACGCGGAACGCGGGACCAGCAGATGAGTCAACGGACGACGGGTATCCAGACGGCGACCAACGCGTGGAGACGGTGGACGAGAGAGTCGGCGCGGACGGGTGACGGCGCGACGCGCATGCTAGACGGCGACGGAGACGGCGGGGAAGGCGACGCGTGGAGTCGTGCAAGCGACGCGGGACGAGCAGGCTAACGCGGATCGAGGCGACGCGTAGGAGGCGATGGGGAGCGGTTCTAGAAAATGGGGAGGGGAAGAGGAAAAATGGGGAGGTGTGAGAGAGGATAAGAATGAGGGGGTATTTATAGGAGGGGGTTAAGTTGGGATTAGAACAGAATAATTAATCTCAGCCCAATAAAAGTCCGCGGGCCAAATTTATTCGGTCCAAAAAAATAAAAGAGAATTTCGAAATCGCGCAGAATTAATTTCAGGACAACTGGCACTTCGATTAATTTGAGAAATCTAGGATACTTGGCCTACTAGAATTGCTTAAGTTTGCTTCCGTTGTGATCGAGTCTTATAGTTCAAGTTTGTAGCGAAATTAGTGTTATAAGTCCACCGATTCAACACCTCCTTCTCGATGTCCTTGATACTTACACCCGCGCCCCCGACCGCGCCCGACGACCCCGCGCCCCCGCAATCCTCTGCCGCCACGCTAAATTCTCGACGTGAGACGCTCCAACCCCGGCACCGCCCACCACCGGCGACCACCACCGCGGCCGGCGCCGCATCCGGCGCCTCGTCGCCCCACCCGCACCACGCCCCCATCGCCGGGCCTACCTTCTTCTATTTTCTATGTCCAGTGGCAGAGAGAATGAGATTTGGGTACAAATTCAAGCAGTTAAAAGATTCTTCGGTGACGATTGCGTCGTCGGCTGCGCTGCTAACTCGCCGAAACCGTAAAAATTACTAAATGCAATGATGTAATCCGCACTGAGAAAAAAAAATTACTGAAAAAAACCGAAGAAAATTACTGAAGAAGAGAAAATTACTGAAGGAGTAGAAAAATTACTGAAGCGATCGTCACAAAAAATTACGAAGTAAGTTAATGAAAAAAGTTGGTCGGTTGGTGGGCGCAGGTCGCAGATGCGCGCGGGAGGGGCATGGGGGCGTGCCGGTCAGTTTTGGTCAGTTGAGTTGGTCGTTAGCTGGTTAATTGTATATGGGTGAAGAATAAGCTATTCGGGCTCATAATTCACAATTGTACGTACTAATTGGTAGCCATAAATCACGTGTGATGATTTTCCTCCCTCCTGCTTATAGCGGCCAGCATCACCCTCTTGTTCCTTTCTCCGGCATGCCATAAAAGACAAATGCAGCTTTGGATGCACCAGCGGTAGGGATCCAAATGATGGCCGGCTTCGCTACAACGACATCCTCTCAGTTGCATCGATGCAACCAGCAGCCTGCCAACGATAAAAAAATTCAAGATGGTGATGTTCATACGAATTTCCTTCCTTTGGTATTGTTGTTGTGAATTTTGTGTACAACAATATGAGATTTATATACGTCTGAATCTATCTCATCTAAATTATTTTTTTGCTTGAATCCAGTTTCTTGCACATGAGTCAGATACATATACTACTATTGAAGCAAGCAGCCGATGGGGAGGGATCAGCCTAAAGTGATCCAATTGTCTCCCAGATGCCAGAGTCCCAGGTAGAACTTTACCATGTCAATCGTGGGGCAGGGTGCACCTCCATCACCCTGGAAGGTCTATGAGCCTGGCCTTTCCTATGCGTCTTCTTAGGGGATGTTTCATCCTCATTTGCAACTCTGTTGCAAAATGGTGAAAGCGAGAAAAATTTACACATGCAAGATTAAGAAATCAGCTTCGCATTTTTCCTTTGTTCTACAGATTGGGGAAAGGTTTGAGCATTGGGTAGAGGATTTGAGCAAGAAGATCAACAAGAGCACAAGTTACAGTCGCCATGCAGAGTACATGGACACATCAGGTGTTTGGTGCTTGCATGAGCGGCGAATTGCTAATCTTTTTGGCCAACAGGGGTACAATGTGTAGCTACAATGTTAAGATTGTACTATAGCTAGAAGATAAATATTTTAGAAGTTTGTCCTTGAGATGTTTCTGCGCTCTCATAAATGACTATTTGTAAATGGGTGGTTCCTATTGTGCCCTAGCAAATACCTGTCAAATAAAATTTTAAGTTTTTGTGATCAAGCAGATTTTTATGATTTTTTGGAAGAACAGATTTTTATGATTGAACCCGTGTTCTTGTCATATAAGATCTCATGGTCATATGGTTTGGATCATTTGAGATGTAAGGTCATGTTTGGAAATAAATCATAGTTTGCCATCCAGGTGCACGCTCTTGGCTAAATTGAAATTGACAAAGCAATTAAAAGAGGAATTAAGAGCTGAGCATGCATTCAAGGTGGGCATAATTAGTGGGAGTTTCCTATTTGGTGAATGCGTTCAAAGCAAATGCATGCACGGTGGCTGATGGGTGTGGCTGAAATCAAGTCATTCACTAATAAGATTTTGTGACTATCAGTACATATTTTACGATTAAATATGAGCTGTAGAAATACATACTCAGATTTTAGAATTAGCTGGAGTTTTTACAAATCAAATGGTCAAAGCAAAAACCACTGTCACATTTCATGCATAAATGACAAAGGATTCTGTTCAAAGCATAATTCATCTAGACTATGATTTTTTGCGGTCACATGTAATATTTGCGATTAAATGTACTATGATTTTGCGATTATCTAGAGTAGTTTTTGAAGGCCAAATTTTTTTTATTAAATTTGCTAACATTTTGTTTTCTTCATAACTGTTGAATAATGTTTTGCTATTAGACCTACTATGAATTTGCAATTAAGCATACTAATAATTGAAGATCAATTGGCATTGGAATAAAGTGGTCAACAGCTAACATCTCGTTTTGTTCACCAGTATAGTTAGTGGTGTCATGTAAATAATAATATCGACGTGTGGTCGTAAAATGTATCAAACATATTATGGTCAAGAAAATGTTAGGTTTTGTGATCTGACTTCATTATTTTTACAGTCCTGTTGGATTGAGGTCGCAAAAACATAGGAAAATCGTATTATAAAAAAAAATACTTCTGAGCTATATCTTTTTGTGTTGTAGTAGGCTATTTGCGATTGAATATTTATAAGGGCAAATAAATATCAGTGCTCTGAAAGATCCATGCATGCATAATTAAATGGATTAGCTGCGTATGGTAGGCAATTAAGGGGCGAGGAATAAGAATGGCATTGATTACTTAGCTGCATGCAGGAGTTGCCGCCGTATTATCCAGGCAGCTGGCTACGGCCAGCCATGCATCCTGGTCTGCTCCGGTGGCACCGCGCGCCTCACTGTCGGCCCCACCTTTCTCTATTTTCTATATCCGGTGGTAGAGAGAATAAGATTTAGGGTACAAATCTACGCAGATAAGAGATTCTCCGATGACAATGGCGTCGGCGGCTGCGCCGCGAGCTCGACAAAAATGCTCTAAAAGAAAAAAAAATTAATGAATGAATTTGACGAAATTATTGATGCAATCTGAAAAAATTACTGAAAGATAGCGAAAATTACTAAATCAATCTAGAGAACTTACTGAATCATTCAAGAAAATTACTGAAGAAAATCAAACAACATTACTAAGCAAAAGAAATTACTGAAGGACGATGAAATTACTAAATCGGTCGAAATAAATTATTGAATGTCTGTTTTTAGATGGGTCAACGCACGCGGGGCGGGTGGGGACGCGCGCGCTTGATCAACGAGCGGGGCGGGGTCGGTTGGCGCGCGAGCGTGGCGCCTGGTTTGGTCGGTTGGCCCAGGGTGTTGAATAGTAAATATTTGTGTGTGTATATATATATATATATTAAAATATTAAGAAGTACAAAAAAATCTTAAAAAATATTAACCGTCGGATTAAAATCTAACGGTGGATATTAGGAAGTAGAAAAAATCCTTTCCTCGGTCAACACAGGAGTGTGCTTCTACTCGACGGGAGTAGGCATAAATGACCGTGCCATCGAGGTTTAACATAAATTTTGACTATGGTCATATTTAATTTTTTTATAAATTTCATATATTATAATTTTCTTTATCATTAAAGTTATTTGAATCACAACTTAAAATTTTACATATTTGAATTAATTTTTTAGATAAGTTGAATAGTCAAAGATGATATTAAAAATCAACAGTAAACAATAATTTCAGAATGGAGAGAGTACATGGGAGTACACATGGACAATGGCATAAATATAAGAAATTAACTGTAACTGTTTTGTTAAATCAAATTTACTTTTGCTATAGATTTAATAGAACTATTCCAAAAGATATATGAGAAGTTCTTATAAATTTATTCATCTTCTATGTCTTGCAAGTATGTGCTACAATTAAAGACTTTTATATGTTATGAAAATGTATATTTAGATAACTTAAATTATTTTATCTTCTAAAAATGCTCCTTAATTACTATGAGAACTAAGATTCAATTTTTTTCCGCTTACAACTCCGGTCAAAAAAAATAGTAGCTCTGAAGGCAATGTTTTAATCAAACATTGCCAATATAAATTAGAAACAATTTTAAATTTATTAAGTTACAAAATTAAAAATAATTTGTTTTAAAAATACTTTCTAAAAAGTGAACCGATGCTACTTTTTATTAAATATTTTATACATAACATGGGTCACACTTATGCTATAAAGAACATGTCGACAATTTCTTTTTGAGACCGGAGTATGTTTATAGAACTTTGTCATCCATGTCAAGGTAACTATACTTCTATTTTTTAAATAATAAATTTAAAATATACTGCTTCAACTAGGGGTGCACAACAAAAACATACAAAAAATGCGCGGCAATTGTCGCGCAGATTTTCTAGTTAAACTTATAATTTGAGATGGAGGGAATAAAAAAATCCAAGTTGTGCCAAACAGACCCTAAGAGCAACAACAATGTTGCAAAAAGTGCTCCCGAAGGAATAAAATAACTTTATTCATAACCATTTAAACCTTTATTCATAACCATTTTAGGAGTGATCATATGAAGATTTTTCTTATGGTGGACCATTTGGACAACCACAATACTTATTTCAAATTGGTACATAAATATATGATTCACTATAAATATATGATTCACAATACTTATTTTCAAAATTTTGCTGTGACAGCCCGTACCTCAGAAGATACGAACCATCGACCTCAGGATCATATCGGATGTCTCTCGGTGAAGTGAGGACCACAATACAACTCAAGCACAATGAAATATATTACAAACATGTTATTTAAGTTTACAAACCACGAGTTTAAGGTGCGAAAGCTACAAACCTATTACACAAGGGCATCTTAGATACTAAGCAAAAGGATACATCGAGCTTGTACAATGTACTTACTAGCAACAACCCACTCAAGACAGCGAGAAAGGCTCCCAGCAAATGAATCAACCCTCAAGGGTTTCTCCTGTAACGATCCGGTTTTTATTACCTTTCGATAAGTCCCGATCTTCCGTGACCTTACTAATCCCAGGAGGTTGACAAACACGACATCACAAGTGATAAATCAAGAAACCATAACAGAAGCGTTAAACAAGAAACGAGAATAGAAAATAACAAGTCAAAGCAAATTTATTAGTATGCAATCCTCCAAAGAGGTCCATCGGCACGCAGGCCGGAATCATCTCAGAGCAGAATGATCACTATCGAGAAAATCATAGAAAACAGCAACGGAAGCATCATCATGGCAGCAGCAGCGAACCTCCTCCACACAGGCAAGCTTGAGCGTAGGAGCTGGCTTCACGGTCCGTCGGAGACGTAGTCGAAGTCGAAGCTGAGAGTATCCTCTGAAAAAAAAACAAATTAAAAAGCCGTGAGTATGAATACTCAGCAAACCACGTACTACCTATCAACAATGTATTCCTGCAAATGGGTTCAAGGGTAAAGGCTGGCTCAAGTGCTAAATGCAAGTTTAAAACATTTTATTTTATTTTAAAGATGCAAGAAATTTTTATTTTAAAACTGTCAAATTTTATTATTTTGCCCCGCAAAGATCTCCATTATTCCGGACGAGGGTTCATTTTAAATATCGGTGTAACCTCCACATCCGACCACAGCTCAAAAGCCGGAGTCCAAAATATTTTGAAATAGAAGAGGAGGGAAGAAAACAAAACTACTCAACAAAGAGCAAAACTCAGGGGGTGTCCTTCCAAAAAGGACGTGACAATGCGCATTGACTGTAACTCTGCAGAGTTTATGCACCTGTACCCACGAGAAGGGTCGTCGAGAACTACCGTCGTAGTCCCGACAAACACATAAGACCCATCCACAAGCTTTAACTGGCGTTATCCGTCCTCCAGGACAAGGATCTCAAGTGCCTACGCAATCGGGTCCTGGAGCTGTGAAGAGCCTACCACTGATCAGGTGGGGTATCTCGATCTCATGTGAAGAGTCATAGTTCTACACCACACTAACACGTCACCGCCAACCCACGGGTAAACAATCAGTCTTGGCAAGCTTCAAGATCAAGCCACTGCCTATACAAGGTAACGTGCTATGCGTGGTTGTCAACTGAGCGGACAAGGCTCGAAGGACTCAGTCCATAATTGCTAGGGCAGGCACTCTCTCCAACCTCAACACCAACAACCAACAAGTTTCACAGAGAGATCCCAGCTCGGACCTTCCCGTTGTAACCGCCACAGGTACGCCCACAGTGACTTTTCAAAAGTCTCTCGGCTCCTCATACTTCATCCTGCCCTCGCTAAATAGTTTTGTATAGTTATTTGCAAAACTCACGCATTTGAATCACAGTCCAAAATCATTTAACACAAATTCCATTTTTCTAGTGATATGTGTGAGATAAAAATAAATGCGACTAAGCATGGCTAAGCATAAAATACAATAATTATTCTAAAGCAATCCTAGGGCTCATATTTGTGAAACAATAAATAGGCATGGCTTAGAAATGTTGCTAGCATATTTTAAAACAGTTGGCATGCAAATTAGGGTTGCAAACAAAACACGTAGTTTAAAATGCTGAGTATAAAAGTGATCAAGGAACGCGGCTTGCCTGACAGCTCGAGATCGTAGTCGAGATCCGAATCGTCGAACTGAGTGGGCTCGCGGTACTTCTCCTCGGGGTCACCAGCTAAACACAACACGAACAGGGGTGAGACAAGGTACGCGACAATTTAAATTCGAATAATTAAATCAAAATATAAATTACTAGGCTAAACGTGCTCAAAACGTTCCCCGGAAAATTCTACACGATGATCTCGACGAGACGAATTTAACAGAACAATTTTGAGAAACTTTTGAGACCAAATGGAGTTCCTAAAAAATCTTTGAAGATTAAGACTACGAGAAACTAGACTAGCCACAAATTGATTTGCAACCAACTAACTACACTCACTAGCAACCAACTCCATGATCTAAAACACGAGAGGGATTTGATAGCTCACCACAGTAGAGGGCAGTGGAACCGGGCGGAGCGGTTGATGAAACACGCGCGCAGAACGGGATCGACGACGCAGAACCAAATCGGTGACGCGCGGAACCGAGGACGGGAACGGCGCGCACTGGAGTCGCGGCTCGCGGACGAAACGGTGCGGACCGGGTACAGGCGACGCAGGCAGCAAACGACGCGGTCGATCGGGCGATGACGGCAACAGCGGTGACGAGCCACGCGCGGAACGGAGCGAATCGGCGACTTAGAGCGATTGACGGCAACGCACGGACGGAAGACACGCGACTCGGCGATGGGCAGTGACGCGGAGACGGATCAGACAGCGACTAGCGGTGATCGAGGAAGCTCGAGCGGTGACGGACGACGAGCGTGGGATGAGCGACGCAGATCGGCAAGCTCCCTCCGATCGGTTCTGGAGACTTGGGGAGGAGGAAAGAAAAAATGAAGGGAAGAGAGAGGGGTTGGTGGGATGGGGTAAAATGGAAGGGGTATTTATAGAGGAGTTAAATGGGGGAGATTTGAAAATTAATTAAAGGCTATGGAAATTAATATCCCCCGACAAAGCCCGTAAACTGAATTTCTTGCGCCAGAAAAATAAAAAGAAATTTCAGATTTGAAGCGGAACGAAAATTGGGGCACAATCGACACTTCGATTATTTCGAAAATTCCGGGATGTTACATCTCCCTCCGACTGGAACTGAGAAGAGAAAGAGAAAACACCTGCAACAACAACAACCACAAAGCCCTGAGCATCTAATGCTCAGCAAGTCTTATCCGCCAATATGGTTATCTACAGCCGACTCCTAAGAATGAGATGGTTGACTCATCAGGGATGGTCATTTGCAAAGATAGCACAAGGAGTGGAACCTTATTTTTATGTTTTAGCGGTATATTAAGTTATGAATAAAATAAATTTAATTATCACTATAACTATTCCATACCAGTATGCCAAGAAGTTTCTAAGAGATATTAAATAAAATCATACTTCATATTAATTAACTCCGTACTACGATGTGACACAGCGAGACAAGTAGTACTCGTTACTGTGAGAGGCAGCGATTCGAATCGATTTACATTTAGCTGGAGAAACCTGATTACACGACATGTACATGCTTCTCGAAAGCCGCACATGACAATTTTTTCTGCCAATAATACATAGTGCCGGTTCGTTGCTCACATCTCCCGAGCAATGGTCCTCCATGGGATAATCACATCGGGTCTATCTATGGGTAGCCTCAAAGCTCTCCCTTTTTTATCTCCAGAAGAGAGGTTCGGTTACGTCCAGTCACTACGCACATTGGGCTGGAGCCCATACACCCAGTATTTAATCAGTACAATTCAAACTTGCTCGACAGGGCCGACAACGAACGGTCTTTAATCGACACAGACAGGTCTAAAACACATTGGCCACGCATAAGCAATAGACACATGCCGTGTTAAAACCTACTTTCACCTCCCTGTACCAACTTATAGCTCACGAGTAAAGACTTATTCACTCGACTTCTACCCTTAAAAAAATTATTAGCATAGCGCTACATCGAGTTACCTATACCAAAAATACTAACCCAAGATAGAATTATATAAATGTAACTGCGGTTTCAATCAACTCCTATTAGCTAGTGCACATTACATACTAACCATCTAAAATGATAAAAGTAAATATTTTGAAAACATATAATGCACCGAGGCTTGCTTGGGCTTTGCTCACAGTTAGTTTCTTCGACTAACTAAACGTCGTCGAACTCCTCCTCAAATGGTTCGGATCCTGTTCATAAAATGATATGCAAATAACTGAACTATGCTGATTTTTAAAAGTCGGATTTGAATTTAACTCACATGCCATGATATTTTCTTATTTTTCAAAAGAACAATAGTAAATTTTGTTACAAAATTCCTTTAGCATGATTTTAGAAATCTTAAAGTATAATTTAATTTTTCCATAACATCAGAGAGGTTATAAACTAATGTTTGACAAATTTTCAGAATTTATTGAAAACAAATGAATTTACAATGAATTAAACACCATTTAAACACAATAAATCAATTATAAAATCATTTTTGACAAAAATAAATCTGAAACTTCCTAGAATAATAACGTTTAATTAAATAAACAGAAAAGTGAATTTCACAATATTTTATCATGACAAAGAATGAATATAATGAATTAATGAGCTATTATGTGATCTGCATTATTTAACTTATTTTTATGTATAAAATAAAAATTTGTTAGCTTCAGAATATAGTTCTAGTTAAGAGGATCAAAAAAAAATTATTTCATAATTTTCTGAGTTAGGATGAAGCTCCTACAAATTTTACAAATTTGAAACACTTTCTGCACCATTAATAAGTTATTTCGCATGGACGCCAGAGCGCATGGACGCCACAAAGGATCCTGCGCAGCCAAAAAGATTTCGAGAGAGCTTGGCTGGCCGGCCATGGCAGCTCGCCAGAGCGCGGCGACACCTCAATGGAGTTGATTACCGGTGACAAAAAGACGACGGTTCTCACACCAACACGACCATGCGGATATGGGAGTTCAGTGGGGAGCTCACATCGGTGAGGAGCTCACCAGAAAAGGCCGGCGGCGTGCGGTGGCGGAAGTCGACGTTCGGCGAGGTACCGTAGATGGCTCGGTTGACGAAACTCCGAGCCGTTTGCTTCTATAGCTTCAGTGGGTTATGAAGAACAGCGGCATGAGTATTTTCAATGCTGAAGATGGTTGGACGGTGCTGTCGTCGGCGAGGTGGGCAGGCACGGGTAACCGACGGCGGTGAGCTCGTGAAATTCCTGCACAAATGACCGCAGATTCTCTCAAATATTGAGTTCTGGAGGTTCACCAGGAAGTCCCCACCAAACATTCGAAGGAAACCGAACTCAAACTCACCGGACACGGTGGGATTTTGCGGAGAACAGCCGGCAAGTCCGAAAGCCGGACATTTGGGGAAAACTCGAAATTAACTTGGCTCGGAGGAGTAGGGTCGGGGGGTGAGGTCGCAGGAAGCACGAGCAGGTTTGGGCGCTCCTGTCCTGCGAAGGAATCGGTCAGAGACTGCTGTCGAGATTACGTACTCTGGGTATCGGACAGATCGTGCACGAACGCAGGAGGCCCCGAGTCAAGGGTCGGGCGACCACGGGATCCGACCCCCCAGCGACGATCTATGGCAGTCACGCCTTAGCCGCGCGGGCACGAGGAGGCTCCGGCCTCCGAAGGCCGACCCCCGAGGAGCAACCTCTGAGGGGTAGGTACCACGTTACGGTACATTTACTCTGATGGCCAACTACCATCCGTCCTGACGGGACGGCACGAGATTCACCACGGCGACACTCCAGCAGAAAGCTGCGACGGCTGCTGGACAGGACGTGACAGCACTGTAGCCGGCACAGTAGCGTCGGACAAGCATCATTCGCTGCGCACGATGCGACGGGTCACGACCACGCCTGGACGAAGCGAAATGATGGCGACAACGACGGAGGGGCCTACCTGTCGGCGAGACGACAGGGTCGCGTAGGGCCCACCACTTGTAACCCTAGGGCCCCCTCCTAGATAAAGAGAGGTCTGGGGAGCGATAGAGACAGGAGGCGACTAAGAGACAATAACAAAAATAGCCACGAACACATAAAAGACAAATCCACGAGCTCCATTAGAGCCCAGGGTCCTTGCACCCTTACGAGCAAGCACCCCCACTCGCCCGCATTTTGGATCCTCCCGTGAAGAGAGGATCTCGTCTTTGTTATCATTGAGATAATCTGTCTCCTAGACGTAGGGTATTATACCGCTCGAAGTGGCCCGAACCAGATAAAAATCTCTTTGAGTCTTTCTTAGACTAGGCCACATCGAATCCGAAGGTACGCCACCCTCACGATCGTATATTTACCGTGCCGATGGTCAGAACGCCGACAACTGCCTCGAGGTGATGCTCCACTGCAGCTCGGGCTTTCAGAGCGAGGTGGCAAGCAAAGAGAGCTGGGGTAGAGAGTGAGGGAGAAAGAAAGGGGGTAGAGGTCCGCACGAGACACTGGGGCACGTAGTCAACCTCGTGGCAGTGGGGAAGATGTCGTGGCACGCATGCAATCCCGAGGCTCGCGAGGGGTCAGCACCTGGTAGGCATCGGTGGCGACTGGAGGTAGAGGTGGCGGTGTGGGAGAGGAGCTCGTGTGCTGTCCGTGTCTGGGTGGAAGAAGGCGCCTGGGTGGCTGACAGGCTAGCTTTTCTATTTTTTGATTTGCTCTCTCCCAAATTCCAATCTGTTTTTAATTCGAAATCAATAATTCTCAAGCTCAATAAATTTTAAAATTTTGAGAGAAACAACATTTATTTTGACCCGCGTTCAGATTTCAAATATATTTTATTCTATAAAAAATTTAAAACATAAAATCATTTAAAAGAAATAATTCATTTGAGCCTTCTAAACTTTAAAAAAATTGAAAATTTTTTCTAAATTCAAGTCTTTACAAAACTTTTCTGATGGAAATTTTATTTCACAACCTTTCTTTCAAAATTTTGAACTTGAACTTTAAAATTTGAATTCAAATTTGAAAATTTCAAAATCTACTCGAATTGTTTCAAAAATTACTGAGCTCGCCGCCATGGTCGAGAAGACGCGCGTGCCGTTGCTCCTCGACCTGCAGCTCTGCGCCGCCGCGAGCTCCGACGACGACGGTGCGTGTTCGACGCGCCAAGACTGTGAGCCGGATGGAGCTGCTGGTGCTGTCCGCGCTCCAGTGGCGCATGCACCCCGTCACGCCCTTCTCGTACCTCGAGCCACTCCTCGCGGACGCCACCGTGCGCCTCCACCACTGCGAGGGCGTCCTGCTCGCTGTCATGGCTGCTTTTGATTGAGTGGTTTCGCATCCAATGCGGTTCATTTCCGCCACGTCCGTCCGTTCATAAAATGGCAGATTGGAGGTGGCCTCGGCACCGGCCATCAGCATGGGCTGCCGCCGCGTTGCTCGCCACAGCTAGCAGCGGCGACGACGACTCGGTGCTCCTGGCGCTCATCAATGCCCCCGAGGTCAGCAGAAACACATTGCCGTTAGCCCATTTCTACATTATTATTGCCATCGCTGGTAGGAGTAGTAACTGTTTTACATTCTCGTGCTAAAAAATTGTTGGACGCGGCGCAGGCCGAGGTGGCGGAGTGCGCCAAGATCATCTCCGAGGCAACGGGCATGTGCTTCCTCGCCAGCGACATCGTCGGCCTGGGCACCACCACCAACAAGAAGCGGAAGCACGCGGCGGCATCGCGGATGTACTCGCCGCCGCTAAGCCCGAGCGGCGTGCTCGGCGCGCTGTCCGGGTTCAGCTCCGAGAACTCGTCCAGCAACGCGGACTCGCGTAACCTGGCGGCCTCCGCCGCCGCCGCCGCAACGTGGCCGGCGTCCGCGCCCGTGTCCGTGTCGTCCTCCCTGGAGCCGCGACGCCTGGGCTCCGTCCACCTGCGCTGCGTGAGGCACCGGAGCGGTGTCTATGACCGGACCGCCAAAAGATCACGAGACGCCGAGGTGAAGACGCTGCAGGATATGGAATGGTTACTTGCTCATGGCAGCGCGTTTTGCTTCTCTCGTAGTACTAGTTGTGGGGGAGGGGAGGGGGGTGAGGCAATGGGATCATGGGGATGGATGGAGATAAATACTGCGACTCTACCTAGAACAAGATAATTAGCCGTTGAGATCAACGGGCAGTTCAACATTCATCAGTTCAGTTCTCTCGTTCTTGATGGTACTGTGTCGGTTCGAGTGACAGCTTCTGCATCGTCCTAGCAGCAGCACACAGCACACCAGTACTCGGCAGTACTCCTAGCACTCGCTGGGAGGGAGAGTGTTTGAGTAGTAGCTTCCCGGGCAATGGCAACGCAGCAACGGCGGGAAGAGAGCGGTGGTGGAGGTGGGGCCACTTGTCTTGTCTGGCTATGCTGCTACTGAAACCAGTACTCCTACAGTACTGCTGCTGCCGCTGAAACCAGTACTCGTAGTATTATATATCAGTTATTTAATCAATACACACTAACATATTTTATATAAAAATATAATTTAATAGGAAAATATATCTAAAACTCGATTTTTAGCGACAATGGTGTGGATTAAGGCGTCACAGAGGTTTAGTCTGCTAGAGACGAAGCAAATAGTGAAAATAAGACCCAAAAGAAACAGAATCAAAACTTAGCACGTCGTCATCTTCTACGAATCTTCATTTGATTAAAACCACAGATGCAAACGGATGAGTACATGAAGTACTCAGCAAACTCTAACACTATACAGGGGTATACTTATAGATGCATGTCTGGCTGTAGCAAAAATAATACACAAGAGTTCCTTTGCTAAAATCCATTTTTAGCAGAGTTCAGTAGAGAAGGTTTTAAAACCAGAGGATTAAAACATTGTTTTATCATATTTAAGTAGGTGGACCTGAGGAAAAATAAACCTTACCCGCCAGTTTTAAGTTTTAACTGGAATAGCCTCCAATATCCGATCCAGAAACTTTTCAAAACACGGTCAACTACACCCACTCACACAATCAAAGAAGTATATAAGACTAATCATTGTGAGCCCAGACAATAGTGTGTCATAACCAGTGACAATGAACTTTCCGAAAAAAATTCACACTCTGCAGAGATTGTACATTTTACCTACAGGCTACGCTCTCTTTCGGAAGAAAAACCGTAACGCTAGTCCCTTCTTATCCGTCCACCCCCGTATGCCCAGCTTAGAATAATCACCAAGGGCTAAAACTCAAGTACTTCACATAGCTTTCCATTGAGTTCTCAGTTAATTCATTTTCCTCTGCTGACTCAGATACACTGAGCTGAGATACTTTTTTTTCCTCTGAGTCGGACTCTCTCGGGTACATTCATCTCCGAGTGTCCACCCTTGGTGTTCGATGCCCTACTGGCCGCCTCGTGTAGCATACGATAGATGCCAATAAATAGGGTAAGTTCTGCCCAGACAGATTCTGTGATTGCACGAAATCACTATATTGAGATCCGATGAACCGGTCCTTATGCGGTCAGAGCGAGTGCTTGTCCACGGCAGGTGAACTAGACCGAAGCTTATCACATAGAAGCCTCGGCCGCAAACCAGAAATCACCGACCTCCACTTAACACAAGTTGCGCTATTACCCACTCATTTTATTTTACTCACACCACCAAACACCCATTTACGACATTTTAAAGAATATTAATGTATGGTGTGGTGACGCGTGGCATCATAATAGAGTCCTGAGCCATCTATTATCAAGGCAATTTTTTGATCATTAAAAGTATTTAATGACGGATCTCTCTATTGGTAAAAAGGGAGTGTCATCAACAAGGTGGTATTTAATACTAATGGGAGCAAGTAACTGACATTAATATAAATACCTAATAAGCAGTATCAATACTACACAATGTTTAGATTCACAGAAAACACATGCAAGCATTCAGGCCATATAGGTGCGAAACAAATCATAGGATTAATATGGTCAAGATGGTTAGAGCTTGCCTGCAAATCCTTAATCTTTAGAGTTAATGTCGAAATCTTCAGGCTTCTCCTTACGTGTCAGTCCTTCTGGCTCCTTTTGGACTTCGGCTCTTCCACGATCTCAACGTTGTCTACACGGTAGATTACGCCTAATAAAACTACCATAAAAGAAATAAAACCTCGAGAAGAATTTATAAGATCCGATTAACTTCTAATAAGAGTCGAATAAACTTCACGAGGAAAACCACGGATAAATTGTGCATGATGCGGTGACTATCTTAATGCAGTGCTTGTTATTCTATGTGTATCTTAGAGTTATTTATTATGGGTTAGTTACTAGAATAAGTATTTTTTTAGCTATTTTATTCTATTGCTTATAAGGTTACACAGGTAGTTAAGTGTGACTATGTATGGTAAATATTATACTAGAGCCTTCATACGAGTACGAGCTTGTATTATGGTTTGTCTAATATAATACTAAAGTTTGATGTGTCAATCTAGGCACAATCGCTACTTTGCAATATTTACTAAGTATTAGTGATTAATTAATTATTAAGTTTATTTTAAATAATGTTCATGTCACTACTTTGTTACATCATGCGAGTGCATGCATTATAAAGTATCTAAGGCATAGATGTGTTTATGTGATTATATTCTAATACAATGTATGTGTATGAGCA
>BCLF01000084.1:760425-801363 GCA_001602275.1 Zoysia japonica | reverse complement strand
CGTAGTTTATTTAAGTTGTGTTACATGATTGCGGTAGTAAGCCATATGTATGCGTGTATTATCTAGTTTCTAATGTGTTATTATCCTAACGTGTAACATGCACTAGTATACGATATGTCATTTTATGCATCATTTTATGTGAATACTAATTACTATCGTATGTATGCTGGTGATTAATTGCTAATTATTATCGTATGTTAGTGTTTAATTACTAACTTTATTTTAGATGCATTTATTTAGTTTATATTTAAATAAATGAATACGTAGTGACTATAGATTTATTACTTAATTCCCTAATATGTAGTTATATTCTAACTATTAGCGCCTGATTAGTTGAATCTTAGTTTTATATTTGTATTACTAGGAATATCATGTGGTACATGCATTAATGTATGCTAATGCAATGTGAGATGCACACTAATCATATTATTAACCCTGTATTTAATATGACTATATGAAGTGCATTAATTAAAGACAAATGACAGTAAATAACTAGCTCAAATAAATGAATAAAGAACTAAAAGAAGTTAATCAAATGAACACTGATAAAACTCGAATACCGAAAAGGAGAGTAACATGAATAGGTGATGATTGGATTTGATTTTACCGGAGTGGCCGTGGGACTTTATTGGTTCTGGATTTATTGGGTGTCGAGAAGTGTTTATAGAGGCTATGGGTTTATAAATCAAACTAGGGGAAATTTCATAGGTTTTAGGATTTGAAACCAATTTCATAAGATAGCTCACGCCGAGATGATCGTGTGAGCACAAGAATCACCGAAATCGGGATTACGGGTGAAAAGATATGGTATTTACAAGGTGTAGAGAGCTATAAAGACCTATTTGTAACTATTAGAATGTGTCTAGGTGCTTTTCTATAATTTTACAGAAAGTGGTCAGGGACCTATGTGTAATTATATAAAAGTCCAGGGTGCTGAGTGTAAATATTTAGGACTAAATTGTAATTAAAGAAAAGGTCAGAGATGTACTTGTAAAATTACTAGGCTTAAAATATAATTTTACAGAATGGCAGGGGCTTAGGTGCAAAGTGGCATTTTTTGGAATTATAAGAATTGTTTTTGTACTAGAAAAAGGCTTGGGAATATAGTTCTGTGTGCAATAGTCCGGGTGCACCTAGCATCTTACAGCGTTAGTCTGACAGGTGGGGCCGGCTTATTTCTTTTATTTTTATTTATAAAATTGGGCTGGGCCATCCGTTCTAAAGTAGTCGGTTGGGATTTATAGGTGACGTGGCCCGATCTGGGACAAAGGTTTCAATTTGGGTGGCTAGGATATATTAGGTGACATGGACACTCAGGATCCCTTGATCTAGATCGGATGGTTCAGATTTTAAAAAGGAAGGAAGGGCGACGTGGACTAATCCAAGCCATGGATTTTGGAATCAACGGTCCGGATTTAAATAACTCAAAGTGTGTGTGGGATCTAATCTGAGCCACTCGGTTTCGGATCGACGGTTGTGATTAAAACGTGGTGGGCTTCTAATCTGGAGCGTCGGTTTGAGATCGAATAGCCAGCAGAGGCCGATGGCCCGCGCAACGGCCGGCTGGGACAGAGGCGGCAGCGCCATGGCCGAAACCGGCCGAAGAACGGCCAGGGCTCGCCGCGGTGCTCCAAACTCGACTGGGAGAGGCTCAAAAGGGAGAGGAGCTCACCGTGGTTCGCTTGAGGAGGTTGTCATTGTCGGGTTTTGGTCGGAGCGGGCTGGCGATGGGAGGAGGCTGCACACGGCAACGTGTGCTCGGTGCCGGGGCGAAGCGACGGTCGGGAGAGCATGGCGAAGTGAGAGACCGGAAGAGGAGGTCGTAGTGGTGCTATAGGCACAGAGAAGGGAGGGCAAAGCTCGCCGGAGAGGGCGAATCGAGGCGTCGGCCGAGGTGGCGCAATATTTGGGGGAAGGTGATTTTGTTGCTTTTGAGCCAAAATTGGGGCCGGTGAGGGGGATGAGGAGCTTCGAGGAGGCGCTAGCTAGCTTTTATAGCCGGAGGAGAGGGGCCGGCTCGCGCGGGACGAGGCGGTTGTCGGTCAGCGCTCACGCGGCCGCAATTACTCTGGCATGGGCAAGGTCGTGTGGCATCCCTGTGCGGAGTGGGGCGTGACGCAGGCGCCGAGCACTATGGTGACGCCAGGGCGAAGGGTATAGGTGAGGCCATGCCGTCGACGAGACGTAGCGGCGGAGGTGACTCGACGGCGGCTTCAATGCGGGTAGATGTGAAGTGAAGGTGGCGAGGCGGGCCCTTATGCGAGTTGGGGCGTGACGTAGGTGGCATGGGCGCGGCAGCGGCACGCATGGCCGTTGACCGGGACGGCGGCGGCGCGCGTTCGACAGTCAACGTGGCAGCGCTGGTGGTGCGCGCGGCATGCGTGTTGGCCGGAGGAGGAAGAAGGCTGGCACTGGGCTGGGCCAGATTGGGCCGCGTGAAGAAAAGAGAAGGGAGGGGCGGCCTGCTAGATGGAGGAAAAGAGAAAGGCTTTTGGGCCGTGCGGGATTTGGGCCGAGAGTGGAAAGAATAAACTGAAGTTTTTGAAATGTTTATGAAATTTGAATAGTTGGTTTAAATTGGAATGGAATTCAAATTTCAAATAAATTTCAAATAAGCTCGGCCAAATAAAAAGGGAAAGGTCAAGCACTTGATCACATAAATTTTATACTTTGAAAATTTCAAATTTAAACCATTTTTAATTTACGTGAGATTTTACCTTTTGAATGAAATAGGAGAGAAGAGAAAATTTGTTAGCATTTTGTTAGCAAAATTTTAAATTTCTATTTTTATTTCTTGGTTGTTTTTTGGGATATTACAGCAGTGCTCGAACAATGAGCCACCATTAACCACGTCCTCTTTAGCTCGAAATAAAAATGCTTCTCGGACTATATTCGTCCATTAATTTTGCTGGGACTGTATGTCTCTGACGAGTGCATGCGCTGGTTCGACAATTACTCCATGGGCAGGGGAAATGTTTCGAAGGTTTTTTTAATCGCGGATAAATAAATCGGCGGCCTCAGGTCAAATCGCGTCACGTCTCGAACGGATTCCACATGGCTTGGGCGGGAAAACAGAGCGTCACGCATGCAGAGAGAGAGAGAGAGAGAGAGAGAGAGAGAGAGAAGGTTGATGACTGGGCAGAGGCAGAGGCTATGCGCACACCTGGCCTGGCCACGTGAACGAACGGCGGAGCAGTGAGGTGGCGTGCAATGTGGACTTGACTTTTCTCGTCGCCAGACCCAGACCAGGCAGAGCTCCACGCGGACCAACAGGCACTGGAGTGTGTCAAAAGAAAAAACAGAGTAAAGCAGACTTATCGCAAGTTAAGGGCTCATTCGGAGCAAATACAGAGCTTGTTTTTCGGAGCTTTTGCTTTTCCGAAATGCGTTTTTGCGAGTCTTTTTCTTTTTTGAAATGTAATTTTGTGAGCTTTAAATAAAGGAAAAGGGAGGAGCCATCATGCATGCAGGGAATATAATTGGCGGGAATTCGTGTGGTTGCAATGATGAGGTGCATCACGGTGTGGATTACTGGCTCCTAGTATTATCATTACAGCATATTCGGAGTTGCCGCATACTTATGCCATGATTTGAATGATTTCTTCTGCATGGTGTCTATACGTAGTCCTCGTACCTTCATGGTGTCTACTAATGATAATCAACTCATCATTCATTTTGTTATGATCCTAGTACAAGCAGTGTGGTGAGGTGTGTTGTGTTGTGCGCCTTCCTATTTGTCACGGTTAACTATGATATTATCTTTGACTATTTGTCTTATTTAAAAAATTATTTTATACCTATTAAATGAAAACTCATATTTCAAATTAAAAACTTTGATCATTATAATGACATGATTTATTTGTTCGCGCTTTCTTGTATGAGTCATTGTGAGCTCCAATCAGATTGCCTGTTTTATTCGTGGTGAAAAGCCGCCAAGTTTCTCCCGCATTTGTTAAAATGGAGCCATCTGTCGTGCCAAAATAAACCAACATGTAACTAGCCGTTAGTCACGACACAAACTTCAAAAATTTAAAAGGAAAAAGATGCATGTGTAAACTCAGCCTTACTCCTAAGTTATTAGATTGACTTGGGCATGGGGAACCGCATATGAAAATCACATGCAGAGAGACGACGTCCCTTGCAATCCACGACGAAGAACAAGCTAAGACCACGCATCACATACCACCACGAGGTAGACGACGCCCGCCGGATTAATTAGAAGCTACTTGATCACCTAGCAAACCGGAGCTTGTTTGCTTGCTTGCTCCGGCCGGATCGGCTGGTCAGAACCGAAGCCGTCCGAATCGAAGAGCGCTTTGCTCGTAGTCTCCTGCTTGGACTCTTGTAGGCTTTGGTTTGACCTCGATCGAGGCAAGGCTGGTTAGAGGTTAAATAAAACGATGCTTGCGATTGCTTTATTTGTTTTCTGCTTTCCTCCAAAGACTAGAAGACGGCGCCCTCAAAGGAGTGTGTCGGCCCTTCTCCCCGGCTCTATCTCATCACCAAATTTCGATGCGCCAAGTCCACTTTGGAGCCGTATTGTTTGTGTGTCTTTGGAGCACAAATGCATGCTGTGTATGGCATGCCAAGGTTAAAAAGAAGCGTGCAGACATCAAAACAAAGTGTACTGTTGTGTGTTTGTGTATGCACCAGCTTTTGTATGCCGTTCACCTCAGCAAAGTTCAACCGGCGTGACATTTGGCGCCTTGCAAATTATCCGGTTGCTTCAAGTTTCCTGCGTTCCAAAGAGGCCTACCCCTCAAGGAAATTTCACCTATCCAATGAAACAGGACACGATGATTGACATACTTCCTCCGTTCTTTAATTCTCGTTAACTTTTAAATTCAATTTTGACCATTCGTCTTATTTAAAAAATTTACTCAAATATGTAAAATTTTAAGTTATGCTTCAAATAACTCTAATGATAAATCAAATTATATTAAAATATATAAAATTTATCAAATTTTTTTAAATAAGATAAATGATCAAAGTTGAATTTAAAAGTCAACAACGACATCAATTAAAGAACAAAGCGAGTATGTCACATTGTAGACAGGTGGAGGACCATGCCTTGACCAATTTTTCTACTGAGTACATGATGTGTGCTGATAGGGACCGTGTTTCTATATCGGTGCTTTGCCTGTCCATCCTCCTCAACCTGCCAGCAGGCACTCAAAAGTTTCCCGTACTATGTATAAACCCCTGCTACCAAATCAAAACAAAGAACACACTTTTTCTTTTTAGTATTTTCATCTACATGCGGCTAGAATTTACCTTGACCTAGCTAAAAAACATAGACAAATACTAGTAGCTCATATTGTTTGTACTCGGAGCATTTGCCTCATTGATAAAAAAAATGTTACTACTACCACTTGTTACTGGCATCAGGAACCAAAGCTGTCTGAAGTGATGACTACAGAGGACACGTCCACAGGAGTGTCCTCCATCCATGTGCGGCCCCCCTCTACCTTTTCCCCTTTCAAATCATTTGTTTGTCTTTACTTGCTTCCAATGCATTAGAGCGTTATTATTAGTTCAATCACAGGTACTAATCCAAGCAGTCTAATCAGTCACACAGGGTGACACAGGCAGCTGGTGCTTTGGACTAAGCGCATAGCAGTATTGCAGGCAGCTTGAAATGGCCAAAGAAATGCTTGTAAAATGCAACTTTGGCTTTGTCGTTTCGTGGGGCGGACAGGAGAGGAAGGAAGAAGAGCGAGATGAAAAGCGAGAAAGGCAGGGGCAGCGAGCAGAGCAATGCTTGCAGGATGTGAAGGGGCCACGGGAACCTGCGCTGCGCTGCTTGCGTTCTGCCACCTATACGAGTAAAACCTCTAGGCCTACGGCACGCCCTGTACATATTGCCCCCGGGCAAAGCCTCCTCAATCCAGGCGGCTCCTGCTGGCTGCAGCTGCTAATGAAAAATACAGACAAATTTTGATCAAAGTGTCTTCCAGGGATTTTACTCCTAGGTGGCAGAGTTGTACCTCAAAATATACATCTGATTTTGAGATATTTATACTATTTACTCCTAACATCAATTTTGATTATTTATTTTATTTTAAAAAATTCAAATGTGTAATATTATTAGTTGTGTTTCAAATGTCACTAATAATAAAATAAAGTATAATAAAATATATTATAGTATTATAATTTTTTAATAAGACAAATAGTCAAAGTGATATTAAAAATCAACGGTGTCAAATATTTTAAAATCAAAGAGAGTATATGCTAATTGTTTCTTCTCTGTTTTGAATCAGGATGAACAATGAAACCATTTGTTGGGGTGATGGGTGTAGTTTACTACTCTTTTTCATCCTAAATTATTTTTTCATTATGGGGTACCCTTAACTTTTTGTCGGTCTTCCTTTCTAATATAATTTCTCTCTTTCTAATAAATAAATTTCTAATATTTATTTATGTCTATCTTTGTCCTACTTATTTCCACTATATCACATTTTTCTAAATTTTCTAAATTTTTGTGTTCAATCGTGAAACAAATTATAAACCGGGACGAAAGGAGCAATATGTTTTCTCGTGGCGGACCATTCACAGTTGTAGGCGCGCGTTTCGTTCAGATGAGTACCAGACGTCTCTCTCTAACCCTAGCAGCAAAAAGCAAAAGACCAGTGATACTTGAAGTTGCAAGTGAGGCGGGTATTATCGCGAACCTATATCTGCTCCATAAAATCTATGTTAATAGTTCTTGCGGATTAACATATATTCTTTACGGCTTAACAGTGATCCACCCGCGAAGCCCATTGGACAAGCGGTACGTCCACAACAACTCGCAAAAGCCCGTCACTTTATTATATTTGTTCTACTTATACTTTATTATTTAGAATATTTTTCAACAAATTTTAGTTAAATTCGTTGAAATTTTATAGTGTGAACGCAAAGTTTTAATTCTAAAGTCCAACTTTAACTCATTAAAACAAGTAAAAAATTATCACTTTAAAGTTACTAATATTTTTGAATTAAATGTATATGTAATAATAGAGTGATAAATTATGTATTGAGTGGATAAGTTATGGGTTCTTGCAATGACCGCATATTTTCTTTATGTCAAATGATACGGTTCGCGGGTTCTCACAAAACTCACGTACTTATTTGCGGCTATAAATCCAACTCGCGAGTGCAACAAAACCAACCCACTTGCAAGCAACTTGAGTGATACTCCATACTAGCAAACAGAGGCCAACACGTAGGGAGGACCACGCTGGTTGTGGGAGTGGGAAACAGTGCCCAAAGCCATACATCGATTCGAGAGGTGACCAGTTGGCATGCACCACACCGATGAACGGCTGCGGCTCTTGCCGTTGCTCTTCACGAGCGGCATTGTTTACTCGGCTAAGTACGTGACAGGACGCAATACAGCGCAACAAAACAAAGCTACGCGATGCCTTGCTGCCCTGCACTGGTCGAGCAAGGTATCGTAGCTTCATGTGGCGATGCATGAGCCTATACAAGAGCTTTTGGCCAGGCAGCAGTGTCGATTACCGGGGGCAGGCAGAACAAAATTTTATCTTTACTACACGTAGTAAAAAAACATGTTGGTGGTGGCGATTCAAAACTAGGACAACCTTGTGGTTTTGGGACAAGTCAAAACATCGTTTTCGCCCATCTCTGTGTCGAACGGCTGCTTACGGCTCTAATTATTGTGCCGATGTTCTTGCTCTAGTCCGAAAAGAGGTACGAACCAAAAGGGTAGGTATCAAAAGTTCACGCTTCTAATTAGGTCACCTAAGTCTTTCCACAATGGCAGGATCAGGAGGACGTAAACCGGAGCTAGCTGTCGGCAGGCATTAGTAGACTTTTCGTGATCGATCAGTGACCGTGTGTTCCGGGACAGGGGGTTGACCTATATACCGTGCTTGTGACGAGTGCTTGTGACGAAACGCCAGATTTTTGGACACAAGAAACCCGTCAACTTGAGCAAGCGTTTCGTCATTCATACCCCGAATCACATGTTCTTGGCGGGGAAATCTCACTCGATCCTCACAGCGGCAGGTCTGCTGCCACCAATATCTCCAGCAGAATGACAAATGTTTGGGGTTTGCTAATTGCCATGCCTTGGTAATGAGCCCTTTTTCCGTAGACGTTACAGTTGTTGTCCTCACTCCGTGTTAAAAGATGTTACTAGTAGTACTATGACGGAGGAACCCCTACTATACCTTGGCAGGCACGCGAGCTTTTGCAAAAGGTGACGGGGGAGGAACAAGGTCACGGCACTGCACTGCACTGAACCACGCTGCCGCTGCGCCGGAGTCGTCGTCGCCGCAGAGGGGAAAAGATTGCTGTGTGCAGGGAGAGGCAGGCCAGAAGACAGAGGTCCTCTCACTTAGCGCCGAGCAACAACACGACGAAAACACCAACCGGCAGGCCATAATAACCACCACTCGCGCTTTTTTCCCTTCGGTTACGGTCGGGTGGCTAATCATCGACCACCACATCCGGGTAAATGCTGAAATTTTCTTTTGCTAGAACAGAGAAATGATTGCGTGTATGTAATGCCTTAAATAAACTAGAAATTATAATCTTATCTTTATAAATTTATCATACAAATATATTTAGAGAACTAACCCTACGACTATCCATGTTCTTTAAATAGAAGTTCCATTAAGGTAGACTAAATAGTATACTTTTACCTCTTGTAAAGTAAAATTAGAAATCAATCTCAGCCGTTCAATTTTATAGTTTTTAAAACTATCGCATGCATCACTTTTTAAAACTATTTAATAACTTTTCAAACTGATGGTTATAATTATGATAAAGCTTTTACCTCTTAAAAAGTAAAAAATCATTTATTCATCGAGATTCATGCAGATGAACGGTTTATAATCATTTTGGTCTATTGCAGAATTTGCCTTAAACAAAAGAATATGCTATTGCCCAAAGCAAAATCTCGAGCTTGTCTTGGAATGATCCAGTCGAATGATGGAAGTAACGGTGGCCACCTGTTACGTTTAAAGACTTAAACCCTTCTCGCATTTGGAGACAGAAAAAGGCAGTACTAAAACGCTGCATGCATGCTTACATGGTGTGGTTTAGTGATCGATGTGTCCTCTCATTCATGTCTTTCGGGACCATTTTTTTAGTTTTACCCAATGCAATTAGCACATGCCTTTTCTTTTTACTAATGTTGTTGCTGGTGCAATATGATGCTTTGCCTCTGACCTTGGTTCTCTTTTCCTTTTGCATGCATGGCTTTGGTGAGTGAGAGTGGTAAGGTTGATTTGATTGGGTGCGCTGATGTGGGTCAGTGAAAATAATTGGGGAATAATATGATGACAATCTAGCTTGTGTGATTTTTTGACCCCCATCCTATACTCTCCCTCGAGGAGACAGTCCCTGTACCTACATACGACGTAGTGCCGCTTTATCGGGAGTACTGTACTACTTGCATGCTCCGGGCATACCACACGTTATACCAAAAAAAAAAAGGGATTTCTTTGTATAGATAGAGATGACACAAATAAAAAATTTAAGCAGCTCGAACCTCGCTCCTGTGGGCACTCATTAAGGGTCTGTAATGGAGTTTTATTTATAAAAGAGAATTTTTTTACCAAACTATTATATAACATGAGTAGTCCCTCCATTTTAACGTTGGACAACAGTTTTAGAACGGATGCAGCGCTACTTTGATAGGAAAAACATGTATTTGAGGGAACAATTCTATAGTTCAAAGGGGATATTAGTGCTAAAGTAACTTTTATAATGACAGATGCTAAGTACCTTCGTCCCTAAATTCTTAGTAACAATTTTGATTTTTAGATAACATGTTTAACCATTCCTCTTATTAAAAAAATTTATAATATTAAAAATTAGTCTCTTATGATAAAATTAATCACAACAACGTAAATGTTTAAATAAGACAGAGAGTCAAAAATGAAATATAAAAGTCAAAATGATAAAAATTTAAGATGAAAATAGTGCTACATATGAGAATCGTATAGAAATATTATAGAAAATAGTTCAATCATATACGTAGAAAAACTGATTAAATAAAAAACCTGCAATAAGAAAAGGCTGGAGTAGATCAAAATTGGTGGCCGAGGCGACGAACAAAGATTGGAAAACATGTCAGGCAGAGTGTGATTCCCGTTTGGACAGGCGTGGAAGTTGCAACAGTTGGATTGAATGCTCAACAAAGACTTGTCATGCATGCATGAAACAACAGGCTGTAGTAGTAGCGGTCACGTTGGTGCTACAGGAGAATTGAAGTATGCGTCCTGGTGGGGATACTGGTTTAGACAAACTGAAGCAGGGTAGTAGCGGTGTACAGATACGCAGGATCGGAGTAGCAGCGGTGTACAGATACGCAGGATCGGAGTAGTAGCGGTGTACAGATACGAAGGATCGGATCGGATTAAACACAGTCAGAGAAGCAAGGAACAGCGTAAATACACCGGGCTGCTGCGCAATACAGAATGCAGATATGTACGCGACGTATGGAGGCGAGGACTAAACGGAGACGCGCACAGTGAAGGCCGCCAGCCGGCACGGGGAGCAAGCATCTCGCGACGTGACAGGACCCAGTGCTCGTATTTCCCTCTGCGTATGGAGGCGTATGGAGGCGTGCGGCTTTGTTCGCTCAGTTGCTCCGCTCGTAGCCGGGGACGCGGAGGACGCCACGGCCACGGACTTGGCTGGCAACAAGAGCCAAGAAGGCCCGCCGCGAGCCGACCCACAGTCACGTTCACAGGCTTTGCGTGCGCGAGTAGCAGTGGCAGCAGCCAGCAGGGTGTCCGTGCCTGTTTGTGTGCCTGGCTTTCACGGCGCAGCGTGTGGTGGACAGCAGAATGATGAGCCTTGATGGGATCCATCGACGACACCCTTATTGTAGAGGAGGTTTCCCGTGCGCGAAGTGAAGCCGGTTGACACCTCCAACGTGTACTCGCACGGCGTATCGACAGCGTGCTCTTCAACCTTTGTTCAAATCGTGCTTCGCCTTTCGGAGTTTGGACCCGTTGTTCCGAAAAGCAGTACCAAAGGATCACGAGAAACGCGCTGCGTGTGCATGGACAAATTTCTCACAGCAGAAACGCTCACAATCCTGCAAACGCGCAAACGCAAGCGAACAAAGATCACCCTTCACCTTTAACGACCACCCGTGCCGCGACGCCCGACAGCAACCGTAGTACGTACTCCAGTACTGTACGCAGGCACAGTCGCCGCGCCGGATCCAAATCCAACATTTACTCCAGAAATCACCATATCTTCCGGTACAACTCGATACCGCGAGGCAACTGGGGACGACGCGCTTAACTCCGCGCGTATCGTGTTCAGCGCCATCAGATGGACGGTCCAGGGCCGACAGGTTGTGCCCGTCAGAGTTTCTCTGTATCCATATCTATTTAACTATCGGATTAAAATTTTTTCTCATACTCATATCCACGGGGATTTTACAGATCTCGGTTACTTATTAAAAATACGACTACAATTATAATTAATTATTTTATATATATTTATTATATATATCTAATATGAATATTTAATTTATTGACACATAATAAGTTAAACTAATACAAATTTGAATTAGATGTGACACATTAAGTAAAAAAATTAAAAATAATTTATAAGATATAATATTTTATATACCTATAACTAATCAAAATATGTATTTTTTTTATATATCGGATATATATCGGAGACGGGGCAAAAACTTCTCGTACCCATACTTCACGGGTATAAAAATTCTTTCATATTTATACCCTAATGAAGTAAAAACCCGTCGAGTTTTGAGTCTCGAGGCCCGTTGCCATCTTTAATTAGACTAAATTCTCTGTAGCTGAAATTTAGATATAGCTTTAACCGTTCGATCCAAAATCAATGATTCAGATTTGATTTTATAGTAAACAATGAATAGTATTTCTTTTGTAAACAGTATCCGTAAACAGTAAAGTGCTACACTACTAATTCAAAGTACTGTACCAATAGCTAAAGTACGGTGAATTTTCTTCACCGCTGCAGAGGACCCCACTCCGTCCAGGGCAAGTGCCACACTTCCACCCATACAAGATGAGAACGTACATTACTAACAGCTGCATTAAACGCTGCGTTGCATTCAGCGTGTGCATGAATCTCAGGAGATGATTGGTTGGCCGTATAGTGTAACCTGTCTCGTATTTAAGAGACAGGTTCTTTAAACCAAACTGATTGTATACAGTACAGTTTGTTTGCTTAGTTACGTGTAAAACAACAGATCGAGAAGAGATGATATTTAGTTATTCGCATAAATTTAAATCTGTATGAGATAAAAATAAAAAAAAATAAATTATTTAAGTATTTAACTTGTGTAACTTTACTTTAATATGTACTTAATATACTTTAAAATAAATTAATTATTTATTAATACTATCATTAATCAGACTCCCGCGGCTGCACCAGCTCGGCCTGGTCCACGCGCATCCGGGGAACCACCCTCAGACACCTGCTAATAACTCTGCATTCATGTCAGCAGGCCGTAGCTGCTGGGCCAATCGGACGGCTGCGCTTCTCACGGTGTCGACAAGAAAACATCATAGATGAACAGTAGAGCACATCACGCAAGATTACCAGTAGCTCATCTCAATTTCCTCCAACGCATAGCGATGGACGGCACATAATTAGACGTAGCCACAAGCTTCAGAGCAGCTGTCACAGCACACACAAAGACATCAGATATTAGAGAATTTCGGTACTGGGTGTTTGAGAATCCATCCATCACAAGTTCCAACAGAGGCGTCCAGAGGTGCGACTTGCATGGCAGTTAGACAGGCCTACATAGGGAAGGGTGATTTTTCGCCGTAATGCACTCAACTTCCACCGAGATGGGCGCCAAGTTCACCAAGATCACCGTCGTCGTCTTGAAGCCGGACAGCATCCAGCTTCTGCCTCAAGACCGTGATAGCATTCATAATAAGCTCATAGGCTGTGATGGCACCAGTTGTTTCCACTGTGAAAATAAAACTGTCCTCCTTGGCACTGATCTCTACTAAGCCTGGTTTTCCCATGGCATCGGCCTTCTTGATCACCTCATCGTCATATGTATATGCCTCAGCATCGACCACCACCACCTGGTAGAGACGGAAAATGAAGACACTCAATGTCAGAGATGTATTACAGAATAAAATATGCTGAATCATATGAACAGGTACCAGTGATTATTCCTAAGTATGTTTCCTCAAAACTAGAATAGCAAAGTATGTTTCCTCTAAACTTGAATACCAAATGCCTAGCACATGATGGAATTAAAGAACACTAGCACCTGATCCCCTCCAGGAAGGGGAAACTAGGATAGCAAATGGCACTGCACACTACACTTCAAGAATGCAACATCCAGTTTATGAAAAAACAAGGATAGAGTAAACGAAACCATAGAATACACATTTAAGAATGCCAGACCCAGGTTACGAAAGAATAACATACATCCATTTTTAAAATTCCTGTACAATTCTTGTAAAATTCCTACGTTCCAAAGGGGTCCTTAGCTTTTATCAATCTAAAATTTGTCCCACCCCTTATACTTCAATAACATAATATGCACATTATGGATATTGCATATGTTTGCCCACAATATAACATAATATGCAATGTACCAGTTAATCAATATATTTATGCATGAAAAGAAAATCAGGCTTATGAATTATCTTAGTTTCCACTAAACCTTGTCTATTTATATTCACTTATTTGCTGGGTTTTGCTTTATTTCTTTGCTTAACGTTTCTTCACCTCCGCACTTTGTGTTGCACTCAATCATTTGAAGGACTAAAATAAAGGCAGAAGTAGCCTTTTACAGTAGAGGAAGCACAGACTGTGTCATAAGCCAACTTACTTTGAATTATAACTGGGTTAGTCATTATATGACAAAGCAGATCGGATCATGAAATAGAGCTTTAAAAAACAGTACAAAAATATCTGTAGGTGCGAAGACAATCTTCAGCAGCGTTCGACATTATTAACCAGGACGGAAGCTCGGCAAAGCCCAAGCACAAAATTCTGTAGGGCAGCAGGCAAAGGTAATTGCTTTTGTGTTAACCTAGATATATATTAATTGCTTTTGTGTTAACCTAGATATATATACTAGCCACAAACAAAGACAAGGTAGCAAAATAAATCAAAACTGGATTATGGTTCAGTGTCAATATGCTACTATAACGTGGTTGCAAAAAGCTAGTCTACCAAAATCAATGCAAAGACCACACATCTTCAATTCGCTCCTTACATTCTTCTTGTGATCTCAAGCTCTCAGCTCATGGTAACACAAATCCAATTCGGTCCTCTATATTCAACTAGATCATGAATCAGCTAACAGCAAGAATGCAGACATGTGCATATATTACAGATAATGATCGAACAAAAGAACAGCTGAAAGGCCATTTGAGTAGCTACTGCCATGTTTGTACAAGACAATAGCTTTACATCTTTTATATCTGTGCTAATACAAACCGGTTTGGATACTAAGAATATGAAGCCAATTTTGATTTTGTTGCTGCCATTCAAAATTCCTCCAAACTAGAAAAGAAAGATGCGGATGCTGTATCATGATTTGAAAAATAGGTCTACTTAGGATTTGTTGAGTTTTACGTTGACAAACAGTTGTATAGGAATACAACAGTCCAATTCAGTGAGCTTCAAAGATCAAACATTTCTCAAAAATTTATGTATACATATCACTGCTTGAAATTGACTTATTAGCCTTTTTAGCTCAAGGATGAAAAGGAAGCTTCATGCAGAGACCAATCGATTTCTGAGCTTTCTTTGTACAAGTGAGCCAATAGGTGATTTCATCTGCCATTCAGAATCGGATCCACAAGGAAAGAATCTGATTCAGACCTGTGGAAAAAAATGTGCTTAGCACTAGGCAAGCGGTGACCCACCACCTAGCGCTTAAGCGTTTTGTTAAGTGGTAAAATTTTATACATATTATTCATCAAAAGAGCAAAAGGGAAAAACACAGCAGACACCAGGCTAACTCTCTCTCTCCCTCCCTCAGGGGGCGTTGGCACAGAGGACCAGGGCGCGCTGAACTGAGGGCTCGCCGGAAGGAGGCCGCGACGGACCAGGGGCACCGGACAAGGGAGGCGGCGGATGGGGCCGTGTAGTGGGCGCTTATGGCCCGAAGCGGAGCGGTGCTGTCCCACTCGGTGCGGAAGCGAGCGCCTAGAAATGCTTTTTTTTACGGATACAGACCTGATTTGTTCGGCTACTTAGGCCTTCTTTGGAACGCATGAATTTCACAGGAATCTCATAGAAATTTCACAGGAATCAGTTCAATTTTACAAGTAAAACGCGGGAAACGGGAAAAATTCCCAAGTTCCAAAGGAGGCCTTATATTTTTTAGCACGTCCCACCACAGTAAAAAGTTGAGGAAGACGTAGTTTTCAGCCTAGCCCACCGGCCTAACCCTACCTCTTTCACCCTATATGTGAGGCCCATAGATTTAGGCTCAACTCCCATGGTTTGTGGTGTAGGTAAACCATGAGAAATAGTCCCACATTGCTATTTCAAAGAGCGATAGATCAACTTAAACAGCCAGTGGCCCAAAGCATAGCAACCTCGAGTTAACCCTTTTACGCGAACAGAGGACAAAAGCGTAAGCGGGTTGTTGTGTAGGTGTGGCTCACGCAACGTGTGTGGGCATGAGCCGTATTTGGGCTTGAGCTGTTACAGAATGGTATCAAAGCCGACCTTCGCTGTGTCACGAACGCGTGCGGTTAGGAGACGCAAATACGGTGTGCATGGCGCGTGGGCCTGTGAGATTACGGCATGACACGTATGCTGGCACTGACGTACGACGTGGCCAGGAAGGATCAATCTTGTACGTCTGTCCCTTGTGTGGGTGAGTTGCCTCAATAATGATGTCGAATCTTTTGAGGGTGGGAGTCTGTGAGGCTCATGGATTTAGGCCCAACTACCATGACTTGTGGCGTGGGTAAACCATGAGAAATAGTCCTACCTTGCTAGTTCAAAGAGGGATAAACCAACTTAAATAGCTAACGACCCAAACGATAGTAACCTCGGGTTAACCCTTTTACACGAAGCGAGGACGAAAACATAAGCGGATTGTTGTGTAGGTATGGCCCACACAACATGTGTGTGCGCAGGAGCTGTATTTAGACCTGAGCTGTTACACTATCCACTCACCTTGCTTTATTGTGTCGTTTAATCATTCCATGTCATAAAATTGTTTTTTTTTTGTCTTTAGCTCCTAGGGACCCAACGGGCACCCATGACCCACCCAATACTTGACGGGTGCGGGTCTTGATTTCCACCCGCTGCCTCTCTTGTTGCAGGCGGGTTTTCGCTCTACCCGACCTGAACATGACCCATTGCCAACCTCAAGCCACACCTTTCTGTGGCACAGGTCAGGGTCCCTACCACTGAAGTTGGATGACGTCACCCCGTCCCATCTCACTGTAGCATTGTCCTGTGGGATGGAGAAAGTCTCCATCACTGTAGCTAGAGTCATTACACTTTCCTGTTGAAGTACCCTGTAGAGAGCAAATGGAAAAGTGTTGATGCAAAGGTCCACCCCGTTCCCACACCGAGTTGTTGGTTATGTCCTTCCGTACCCCGTTGTATCGGGGCGGAACGTCCTTGAGTCAATACTCACCAACCCAAAGGTTGTAAGACAGGCCCACACGGCCTTCCGACCCGCTGGAGGCCGGGAGGCGTGGGCTGAATGGGTGTCCAAATTCCTTGTATGATATTTAGGGATAGTCCCATCTCGAAACCGTGGGTAGGATAGGACTATCAGGGGTCAGGTACCCTGATACTCGGTAACCGACAAAAGGGCAGCGTCAATTTTGTCCACTCAAGTGGTCCCCCTACCCTCTATACAAGAAAATGAATAATTCTAATGATCTAGGTGCCCATAAACAAATTACCAAAAGTGAGTAGTCTCATAGCAAAACCACTGTTGAGCGGCATGCTGCCCCTTTTTCTCGATTGAAGGGTGCCCAAGAGCAAATTTCTCACCTGAATAATAAGCCCATATACATTTGATGCTACATTCTGACTTACTCCTGATCATATCAGACTTCTGTTTATCCACCACCACAGGAATAGCAACGGCAAGACTATGCTGGTGCCCTAAGAACTGCCGCTGCACCCATAAGCACCATCAACGCAAGGACCACACCATTGGAATTCCTACTTCCAACTAAGTCCACAAAACATTTATGATTTAGATAACTATAGCTAATATTGACTATCATAGGGTTGAAAAATAATTGCACTCTACAATGAATTGATATATAATATACCATCCTGGTACACTGCATGAGTTAGTAATTATAGTCAATCCAGGGGTTTACACATGATGGCAGGAAAACTATAAAAAGGGTGGTCCGGTGCATTTAGCTCCCGCTTGCGCAGGAGCTTTTGTATGCAGCCTTTCCCTACATTTCTACAAGAGGCTATTTCCAGGACTCGAAGCCGTGCTGTGACCTCATGGTCACAAGCCAACAGCTTTACCGTTGTGCCAGGGCTCCCCTTCAATGACAGGAAAACTACTGTGCCAAGGCTCCCCTTCAATGACAGGAAAACTATCGGTGTTTATATATACAATAAAAATGCAAATATAATATAGTAACAGGCAACACACTTCATGTTAACAGGTTATACTAGTAGTTTAGTTCTACATAGACCATGGTCCAGAGCTATCTGCAATAGTGCTCGATTTTGTTCATTTTAACACATTTAGAGAGGCCGAAAGTAGCACCAGACTCCTAGGATCCACAAAACAAAGTAAAATGGCATAAGAAGAAGAATACAAAATGCTAGGACAAAACAAAACATATAGAAACACAATAGAACATCAACCTTGATGAAACTTAAAAATGAACTAATAATGTAAAATGTTGATGTTTCAAAAGTAGAACGGAACATAATAATTTAACCATATACACTATCCTGATCAACAAGATGAACACAAACTCAACAAATTTAATTGTAGGAATGGTAGCTCATGATAAATCTAAGAAGAGGAAAACCATCCCCCAATAGAAATTACAGCCCTGTTCTACAATGTTACAGGTTGCAAGCCAAATCAACATGGTGGGAGTTATGGTCGCACCCTCAGTAAGTACAACTAGGAATCAATGCTTGATTCCATAAAAAAAAGGAACAAATGTTTGACTGGTCACAAAACATCAAAATTGAAGAGTGGATATATAAAGTATAAACTGCTACTGAGAACTAAATGATATATGATACATTCTACAGAAACCATTGATGATAGCACAGCAAGAACATGCAAACCCTAAGCTAGAGAAGAAAACAAGCTAACCTGATGAGTATTTGGATCAATGTCGAACACTTTTGTAGGGCTGCTTTCAACCCAGCTTCTTTTTTCATCAAGCGTCAATTTATCCATCATGTCTTCATTAATGCGTATATCAGGCTCATACATGAAAGTCACAGTAGCAGCTGGAGACCATTTGGCATGGTCCTTGCCAATTCCTTTTCTAGCAATGGCACGAAGCCTCAGTTCTTGTCCACGACGCAGCTTAACAATAAGAATGCCCCTGAAATGTATTAGAAGGTGAATACTTATAAGCAAGACAGGATCCACTTTTTTCCCAAGAAATCTGAATATGTAACGGATACAACAGCATGTCTACACTGATCCATTCAGAAAAAAAAAACTTGAGTAATAAAACAGGCAATTTAGAGCTCATTTCAACAGCATCTGGATCTAAACACAGTGGCTAGATCAATACAAGTAAATACTTAGTTTTCCGTGTACTGAATGAAGACAACAGGATAACGGCAGTTGCATAGAAAGCACAAATGATATTAGAAATCTTTTTAGCCATCAACAGTACTCAACATTAGCAAAATAAAAGCAACACCGACTGTGAATTCTCTTTAACACTTCAATTACGAAAACCTTCAGGGATATACAGGCAACTAATTACAACTGAGCTAAACTATTTTTGCATTGCATTTTGAAATAATGATTTGAAAAAACAGTTGTTTTCTGAATAAATATTTGTTCACCCATCTAATTCATTTCACTCTAGATAGCATATGCAAATCTAAAGTAAAATGAAAAATATTACCAAACATTGATGTCTCCAGCCTCTACATTCCCAAGGAAGACATATAGACAGGGTACAGGGTGGACAAATAGGATAAATATTTTTCATACATACAACAATAAAACAAATAACTCGCTGTAATGAAGCATGCTTTTCTTAGCCTCCCATGCTTCATAATACAAGAAATAATAAATATGAATAGAAATTATGCTAACACGCGCAAGTGTCACAATAACATCATAAAGCTTAGTGCAGAACATTTTTTTGCCCCCGTTCCATATAACTTGATATAAAAATCCACATATACTAATATAATGAATTTACACCAGCTGATTGAACTATCACTTCTTTACAAGCATAGCACATATTTTACCACTGCAATCCAAGCATCCTGGCAGTAACTAAAGAATGGGAAATGACATTAACATTTTAACCATCTTATCTTACAACTTTAAGCAGAAGTAATCTGATATTTATGGCTCTCCAGATTAAAAATAAATACTGCTGTATGACTGACACTGATAGTGTATAGGCTGTGCAGCACAAGAACTGTTACTGATCCAACAAGACAACAAAATTTTAAACTGTTGAACCAACAAAAAGCCAATACAAAAGGCTAGACTTCCACACATGTCAATACTATATTCTTTCATATATAAAAATAAAAGAAGACTTCCAACAGTCAGGGTCCCTTTGGCAGAGCTCCAAGGAGCTGATTCTAGTTAGAATCTGAGAAGCTATGCCAAATGCATTTTTTCAAGAGCAGTGATGGTTGGCTGATTCTGTGAAGTGATTCTCTAAAATGAACAAAGAGGCTGAGAGTTAAAAAAGTAGTTTCTCCTGATTTTGTGAAGTGATTCTCTGTCCTAACTCCAAAGTTTATCCTAGTGAATCAAAGAGAATCATTTTTCAAGCTCATAACCACTTATCACGAAGAATCACTTGCAGAGAATCTCTGCCAAAGGGCCCTACAGTATAAGATCAGTGAAAATGGCTATACCTATCCAGTCTAGACCAATCAAAAAACTTGCACGAGAGTTCAATTTGTCTACCAAAAGAGACATTGTGTTCAACTTCAAATGTTTACATTAGACCTCAAATCGTATGGCCGCAAATAACATCACATTCTGAACCATCTACCATCCAAACATAATTAATCACATATAAATGGTGTGCAGATGCCAGCATTAAGTTAATTAGTCAATAATGCCACAAACGCAGAGTAACAAAACTAAAACAGGGGCCTATGGCAAAAAGGAGCAGGCAAGCGACTACTTGCCTCTGGTCTGCTGCGGCGGCGGTGTCGTAGGGGTCGCTGCCGCTGAGTGCCTGCTGGAAACCGCGCACCTGATCGACAGGGTAGACCTTTGGGTCAGTGGAGCGAAGGTCGTTGGATGTGACCTCGAGCGTCTGGTCGGTGTCGGTAGCGCGCGCGGCGAGGTGGAACTCGACGGAGCAGTACTCGCAGGATCCGTCGCCGTCGCAAGCGTCGCAGTCGCGGGAGAATCGCATGCCCATTGCGGCAGCAGAGGTGAGCGGGATGAGGCCGAGGCGGTGCGCGATGAACTCGTCGTTGAGGACGGAGGAGTTGACCTCGATCTCGACGAGGTCGATGGCGACAGTGGGCACCTCGGCAATCATGACGCGGCGGAGGGCATTGGCCATGCTCGCGTCAGTGTCGCGGAGCTCAAACTTGGCGTAGTCGTCCTTGAGCTCGCGGATCCGCACGCGGGGGAAGCGCTGGTGCGAGGCGGAGGCCGCCGGCCGGTCCATCTCGCTCGGGCCGTGCGGCGGCGGGGTCCGGGATTGCAAGTTGGGAGCACGACACCGCTAGGGTTTTCCGATGGCTAGAAGGGTAGAAGATTTGGGCAGGGATTTACAAAACCGCCCAAACCGAACGACTCGGTTTGGACGGTTCACAGATTTTCGGTTTAATAATTAAAAAATTAAAAATTTTAAAAAAAATAAAAATTCGAAGACAGTCAAACTGGAATTAAGCAGTTTACCGAAACTACTTGAATCAATTTGATTTTAAATTTAAAAATAGTAAATTAGAAAAATCGATCAGTTTTCTCTTAAAATTTTGATTTTCAAATTTATCTGGTTTTCGCGGTTTACTGTAGTGGTTTTTCTAGTTTTTACGAAAACCGATCAAACCGCCGAGCCGTAGTTTTCTCGGCTTAAACGGTAACTCGAACACTGGGCGGGGAGAGAAGGGGATGGCGAAGATTTTGGGTGGTATTTTTTTAAAGCTATTTACATTTATATCATCATTTTGAGTGCACTTTTCATCTATAATATCAATCTAGTCAATGATATATGAAGTCTAGTCGTACATGTCATTAATTCAAGTTAGAGCTATAGATGTAAAGTGCAACTAAAATGATGATATATATGAAATTATTCTTTTTTAAAAAAAATTTTATGCCAACTCACTTCGCACTCAAACAAACACACACCACAAAGTGTGTACTAAAAGTACAACTATAAGCACATCATGGGTTTTTTTTGGAATAAAAAAAAATTTAAAACATCCACATGCAACAAGGAGCGTGCAGTTCTTTTTAGCTCTACGCGCTGTCCAGAATTTGTGCAGTACTCAAAGGGGCAGCTCTGATGAGACACATGAGAGAATTCTCTACCCGACAAGCATCGGTGCTAGCAACCCCAGCTGAGCTCGGTTCTCGATTTTGGGTGGTGTTTATCAAAATGAAATGAGGGCTGGGGCTTCTCTGTCTTCTTCATAGTGTACCCATCCATATCTCCGAATATAGGAATGTCAAATCCGCTTCTCTTCCTAATATTTTTTCAATCATAGCTTTAACATAAGAAACAAATGGAGTATGTCTGCACTGATTGATCGGCAGCAAGCAAATTTGTTGGAAATAAAAAAGCATTGTCGCAATAAAACCCCTTTGAAACATAGAAAATTTTCTGTATTTTTTTTTATAAAATTGAAATTCCTGCACACTAAGAAGCTGTTTGGTTCAGTAATTCATAACTTATTCCATTACAACGTAATCTAATTACGTTAAAACGTGTTTGTTTCAATCTACTTTGTAATCAAATACGGGGTAATCAGATCCTAGTCTATAAACTCTGAAACACTCTGTTGACGTCAAAATCGGGTCCGAGATAACACATCACTTGCACGTTCGTGTGCGGGAACACCGACGTTTCTTTATCGCCGGATTTGGAAAGCACCTAGATAATCCCGCCTCGAGAGAGATCCTGTCGAAGGAGGATCGTCTTAGAGATGATTCGAGCTCGGTCAGGCCAACCGAATCACCTTCGATCGTCGTCGAGACGAAGAAAGAACAGCAAAATGAGCGTTGAGTGAGAGGATTAGGGTTTGAGAAGTGCAAAATATAAATGCAAAGGTTTGATCGATTGGGATGATCCTCAACTGGCTATAAGCCTCTGTTTTACAGAGGTGAGATGGTCTTATCCCGCAGGGCAACTAATCTCACTAGTTAGGAAAGAAATTAGAATCAATCTGCTGAAAACTTTTCTAAATCGGCATTACCGGAATCTCCGGTAAAGTGCCGGACACTCCGGTGACCGGAGTCTCCGGTAAAATGCCGGAGGATCCGTCGTGTAATTTCGAAAACCCGAGAGAGCTCACCGGACACTCCGGCAACGTGTCGGATGCTCCGATGGGCTAGTGCCTGAATCTGAGAGAGATCACCGGACACTTCGGCACGGCGCCAGATACTCCGGTAACCCTGTGATTTTTGGGTGTCAACATATGCCCCCCTGATTTTGAGTGAAGATTCTACACCATAAAACATTTAAGCACCCAAAAATCTATAAGGGCGATGGTTATTTTGACTCATCGGCTATCGTATCACTTTTTGGCAACGATGTTCTTCACATCGGCCGATTTTTTTATGCTTCTTGCCATACACTTAGATGATACTTTTTCAAGTACCGGCTATTAAGGGCCCCAGGTAATGATTCTCTTCGAACATCCTCTAACATGTATCCATTTTCGGCAATGACTTTTACTACTTTATATGGCCCTTCCCAATTAGAAGACTATTTTTCGAACTTGTTGCTTCTTGACCCTATGGGCAGAATGGTTTTCCAAACCAATTCGCTCACCTAGAAAATTTTGATTTTCACCTTTTATTGTAGGCTCTAGCAACTCGCGCTTTATCTTTCTCAATCTATCTCAAAGCACTCAAACGTTTATAAGTGACTTCATCAGTATTGTCTAGCATTAATGCCTTATACTCAACGGTAGATAAGTTATTTTGCTTAGCTAATCTTAGAGCTCCGAGATTTACCTCGATGGGTAAAACGGCCTCTTGTTCATACACAATTTCATAGGGTATTACTTTAGTTGCCCATGCCTAGATATCCGATGAGCCCACAATGCCTCCGACAAGACTTCATGCCATCTCTTGAGATGGTCTTCTATCTTTTTCTTAATAAGTTTTATCAATGTTTTATTACTAGACTCGGCCTGACTATTGGCCTGAGCATAATATGGAGATGAGTTGAGTATCTTAATTCCGTAGGATTCGGCGAACTCCTTAACATGACCGGACGTAAAGTAAGTACCTTGATCAGTAATCAAAGTTTGAGATATGCTGAATTTATGAATAATATGCTTGGTAAAGAACTCAATTACTTCTTTGTGCGTCATGTTCTTGTGAGCCACCGCTTCGGTCCATTTGGTGAAGTAGTCCGTTGCGACCAACACGAAACGATGTCCCTTCGAAGATGGAGGATGTATTTACCCTATTAACTCCAATCCTCATCCTCGAAATGGCCATGGTTTTATAATGAAGTTCATCATGGCTATGGATGCCAATTGAATGTTTTCAAATCTTTGGCACTCTTCACATCTTTTGTAGTACTGGTAGCAATCGGCAATCATGGTTGACCAATAGAATCCATCCATTCTTAACAACCATTTTATTTTTGGAGCCAATTGATGCGTACTACAAATGCCCTCATGAACTTCCCTCATAGCTACTTTAGCCTCATCATCACCCAAACATTTCAAAAGCAAATCATCTCCTGTTTGACGGTATAAATAACCATTAATCAATGTATATTTGAAAGCTACATGTCGAATCTTTCTAGCTGTTGACACCCAAAAATCACAGTGCCACCGGAGTATCCGACACGTTGCTGGAGTGTCCGGTGAGCCATCTTGGGTTCAGGCACTTAGCCCACCGGAGTGTCCGGCACGTTGCCGGAGTGTCCGATGAGCCCTTTTGGGTTCGGGCACTTAGCCCACCAGAGTGTCCGGCACGTTGCCAGAGTATCCCATGAGCCCTCTCAGGTTCTCAGAAATACATGACAGAACCTCCGACATCTTACCGGAGACTCCGATCATTGGAGTGTCCGGCACTTTACCAGAGACTCTGATAATGCTGATTTAGAAAAGTATTAAGCTGATTGATTCTAATTTCTTTCCTAACTCGTGGGATTAGTTGCCCTGCGGGATAAGACTATCCCTCCTCTATAAAACAGAGGCCCATAGCCGGTTGAGGATCATCCCAATCGATCAAAACAATTTGCCTTTACATTTCGTTCTTCTCCAAACCTTAATCCCCATACTTGACCCTCGTGCTGTTCTTCCTTCGTCTCGACGACGTTTGAAGGCGATCCAGCTGGCCTGACCGAGCTCGGATCCTCCCTAAGACGATCCTCCTCCGATGGGGTCTCTCCCGAGGCGGGATTATCTAGGTGCTGCCTCAAACCCGATTGTCTAGGTGTTGGTCCGGACCCGATTTCGACGTCAACACACTTTTTGCGACTCCGCTGGGGACGAGTGATTTCAGTTGCACAAACTAAATCGTCGTTTCCACCATAACCTCCGAGATCTCCGCGACGAAAATTATCATGCAATCCTTAGAGGAGTTACCTGAGGAAGCGCGCAAGGCGTTCTTGGAACGTCCGAAGGCTTCTGAGGAGGCGCGCGAGTAGTGGGAGCTGCAGGAGTACTTGACGTGTTTCAAGAAGGACCGCAAAGACGCGATCTCACAAGTGAAGGAGCCCGTTCTACCGGCCGTCGACGAGGACGCGGCCATAGGTGCCGCCAATGTAATGACATCTTCGCACCCTCCCGTTACTTTTGAGAACCTTTCGTATTACTTTGCCGATATGAAAAAGGTCTTAACGAACGATATGCAATACATGATTAAAGAGAACATGTCTAAGTCTAAGAATGTTAGTATTGCATCGTTGTCTCATGTTGCACATATAGGTCCTCCTACTAGTACATCGGTGCCCAATACTTCTAGTATAGAACGACCTCCGTATGACATGTCGTTTTCCCTCTCATGTGCAAACTAACGCTTTGGTAGTGTCTCCTGCTAGCGTACAGCTAATTACTAGCATAACTAATCTGGCTACGAGCCAATTGAATGAATTGGCTACATTTGTTCCTCTTTACCGTACCGTTGCATATAGCACACCACATATCCCAACGAGCGGTACGGATATCCCTCAAGACCCCATTTCTAATGAATTGTTGTGCCATGAAAACAAGCCTACACCCTTCACCACCTGTCACATCTACTAGGCCATCCATTGCCAACATAGAGGAGTGTATGGCACGCATTAAGCAGGATTTAAACAAACAATTTCGCGAAACACTAGAGGTAGACCATAAGGGGAGAGACCGAATTTATCAAAACCCATACCCCGCGTATTTTGATTCGGTCCCGTATCCTGTTGGATGGCGTGTTCCCGACTTCGTCAAATTCTTTGACGAAGATAGCAAAACCACCCGGGAACACATTAGTCAATGCATAGCGCAACTAAAAGAAGTGAGTTTTAGAGAAGCTTTGAAAGTAAGGTTGTTTTCTTTATCACTAACCGGAACCGCTTTCTCTTGGTTTTCATCATTGTCCTCGGGCTCCATTTTCACATGGGAGTCGTTAGAGCGTAAATTTCATGATCATTTTTACTCTAGGGACAATGAATTGAAGTTGTCACACTTGAAATCGGTTCGGCAAGGGAAAGAGGAACCCTTCGTTGACTATCTTCGGCGGTTTAGAGATATTAAGAACCGATGCTTTAATTTAACAATTTTTTAAAAAGACTTAGCCAACCTAGCTTTTAGTGGTTTACGGTCGCATCTTAGAGAAAAGTTGAAGGGATACGATTTCTTTACACTTATCCACCTCCAACAAAGGTCTTCGACACAAGAATGCCGAAACAAAGAAATAAAACATGACTACAAGACCCGCCGTAGCGTGTACGTCGTGGAATGTGATTCGGATAGCTCCGATGATGATTCCAATGATATCTTGGCTGCTGAGTTCGTTTGGCCCTCTAAGGCCAAATCATTTATTTATGATTCGCTCAAACCGGTTCATAAGAATCGAAAAGACGATGTGAAATACACCTTTGATGTAGTCAAATGCGATAAAATATTTGATGAGCTGCATAAAGGTGGATATATTAAGATCGCATATACTTTACCTTCGTCGTATGAGATTAAGTGTAGAGCATATTGTAAATGGCATAACTTTTATTCTCATGCTACTAATGATTGCAATGTTTTCCGTCGACAGGTCCAATCGGCCCTTAATAAGGGCCTTTCCCCATCAACAGTCTAGAGCTCAACCCCAAGTTGTTGATTCGGCCTCATCAAGCCGATACAACCAAAGGGAAGAACATGATCATTGGGGATGAGATGTCTGTTTCTCCAAGTGAGAAGGGTGCCTCTAGGAAGGTGGTGCTCGAGAAGTACTCCGATGGTCAAGAGTCTCTAAAAGTCACCATCCAAGGCTCTAGACCTAGGGGGCAAGCTCCACAGCCCAATATGACAAAGCCGAAGAATCTTGAAGTGGGCAAGTGGAAGGTGAATCAAGGCAAAGCCACGGATCGGAAGATAGAGCCTAAAAGCGCCTTCGACCGGCTCATGGCTAAGTATAAGAATCAAAAGATCAATTTGAATAATCAGTCTATAAAGCGATCAAGATCACCACCTAAGAGAGGCAGCCCACCTAGGAAGGAGATGAGGCCAACCGTGAATGTGCACGGGCCTCTTCCTCCTTTTCCTCCACATGGCTTCGGAGTGCTGCCACCGTGGTTCCATCCTATGCCCTGCCCACCGTTCCCGATGTGGCATCCATATATGGGACCGTGGATGCCCGTGCCACCGATGGCTATGCCACCAAGGCCCATTCCACCGATGCCATACCTGTCATTTCATCCGAGGTGAAATGGACCGAGAGAAGATGTCTTCACAAGGCTCTCCAACCCTATCTCGGATCAGACGGATTCTCGGATCAAGGTTCAAGGAGAGAGCTCCACCACCGCACCTAAGCAAGAGTGACGTTCGAAGCAAGGTAATGAACCTGCTCCCTCCACCGTTTTTCATCAAGAAAGTGCATCCGGAGGTGTCATGAAAATTGGCATAACCGATGTCAAAATCAGGGGAGTCTTCACGGAGCCGATCACTTTGGATGATCTGGTCGAAAAGGTCTCCCATGACCAAGAAGCTTGCAGCAGCAAGAGCTCCTCCAAGTACACGCAACCGAGGTGGTGTTCATCTGGCTTGACCCACACTAAAAAAAAAAGCTTCAAATACTGCGCCTTCGGAAGATGCGAGAAGAGGAGGCAGAGAAAAAGAGGGATAAGGTCTTCAATGAGATGAAACTGATGGTCCCTCACGGTAAGCAGTGGAGGGTTAAGGAGCCCAAGGCTTCTCCAGCGGTGATGAAGAAAGCGGAGGCTACTCCGAAACCACTTGGTTTGGCCGACGCCATCTTGAAAGAGGACTCCACAGCGCCCTCGCCCACGGGAGACATCGATATGTCCGAGTTTGACGACGACAACCTCTTAAACTACGAGCCTACACCGCCTCGAGAAGGTATGGACATTAACACCATTTGCTTATCCCTTTCTGATTATTCGCTTATAGAGGAAGAAGAAGTCATAGCACAATTCGACTTTGGGCCGAAAAGTGCTATCTTCGAAAAGTCCAAGGAATCGGAGAACCATTTGAAACCCCTCGATGTGAGAGGTTATATTAATGGTTCATCGATTTCTCGCATGCTTGTAGACGGCAGTGCTATTGTTAATCTAATGATGTATTCTTTGTTTAAGAAGCTAGGTAAGGTTGATGACGAGCTCATCCGGACCAACATGATTTTGAATGGTGTGAGAGGAGGAGACCCTATTGAGGCTAAGTGGGTCGCTTCTATAGAACTTACCGTTGGAAGCAAGACCATAGCTACCGCTTTCTTTGTTGCCGATGTGCGCGATAGTTATAGCTTGATCTTAGGTTGTGATTAGAATCATGCCAATAGATGCGTTCCTTCTACCTTAAACCAATTTTTGATATAATGGATTGGTGATGATGTAGAGGTGGTTCATGTGGATGCATTGGTTTGTGTTGCTATGGTCGAATCATCTTCTTTGCCACATGACGCCGTCAAGTGCTTGACCGGTTTAGACTCGCAGATTATGATTTTCTTAGTGTAACTAGAGATGGTTTTGTACCGGTCAATGTAAAGCCGATGGAGAATCGGCTCAACCATATAATGTGATTTAATGGATTCTAATCTTGATTAGTTGCAAAAGAGAGTGGTACACTATCGGTCTAATATGAACGATATGTGCGAAGCTATCGAGAAAATAAAAAATATAGATAAGTTAGGACAAGGATTCACATCGGTCGATCCTCTTAAGGAGGTGAACCTTGACAGCGATGATAATCTGAGACCAACTTATATAAATAAAAATCTGAAAGCCGATTATAAGGTGAAGTTAATCGGTTTACTAAAAAAATATGTGAAATATTTTGTATGGTCTTATAATGAATTGCCCGGGTTGAGCCGCGAGTTAGTTGAGCATCAGCTTCTAATAAAATCTGATTTTAGACCTTTTAAGCAACCGATGAGGAGGTTTAAGCCGAATATGCATGATCGGATTAAAGAGAAAATTAATCGATTACTTGATGTGAAATTTGTAAGACCTTGCAGGTATGCGGAGTGGATCTCCAACATCGTGCCGGTGGAAAAGAAGAACACCGTTAAGATTAGAGTTTGCATTGACTTTAGAAATTTGAATAGAGATAATTCTAAAGATGAGTATCCTATGCCCATAGCCGATATGTTGATTAATAATGCTTCCGGCCATAGAGTTATTAGCTTTCTTGATGGTAATGCGGGATATAACCAAATCTAAATGGCCGAAGAGGATATGTCTAAAACTGCTTTTAGATGTCCCGGTTTTGTAGGATTGTTTGAGTGGGTTGTTATGACTTTTAAGTTAAAGAATGCGGGTGCTACATATCAAAGAGCCATAAACTTTATCTTTCATGATTTGCTTGGTGTTATCATGGAGGTTTACATAAAAAAATGTGATGATCAAATCGGCCGATTTAGATTCTCACTTGGCCGATTTGCAACTTACCTTAGACCGAATGCGTCGTTTCGGTTTGAAAATGAATCCACTCAAATGTGCTTTTGGTGTATCGGCCGAAAAGTTTTTAGTTTTCATAATTCCTGAAAAGGACATAGAGGTAGATCCTAATAAGATAGAAGCAATTAGGAACATGCAAGTGCCTACATGTAAGAGAGAGTTGCAAAGCTTCTTAGTAAAAGTGAATAACTTAAGGCGATTCATTTCCAACTTATCGAAAAAGATTAATGCATTTACTCCTATTCTTCGGCTAAAGAATAAAGCCGAATTTACTTGGGGGGCAAAATAGCAAGAAGCTTTTGAGAAGATTAAAGACTACTTGTCTTTGCCACCGGTGCCTAGGGCGCCTAAGGGAGGAGTCACTTTCCGTTTTTACGTAGTGACGAAAGATAATGTGGTTGGTGCTGGTTTGACAGAAGAAGCCGAAGAAAAGGAGTACGTGTCACCTATGTGAGCCGACGGTTGGTGGATTCAAAAATAAGGTACACTCTCATCGGAAAACTATGTTTTTTCTTGTATCATGCTTGCACCAAGTTGAGACATTATTTGCTATCTAGCAGTTGTGTGGTTGCTTGTCAAACCGTTGTTATTGAGCATATGTTGCATAAGCCGATTTCTAGTGATAGACTTGGTAAATGGGCTTATGCATTGATTGAATATGATTTCGCTTATGAATCGTTGAAATCCATAAAAGGCTAAATTGTTGCTAATTTTATTGTTGAACGTCGGATTAATTTAGAACATGATCTAGTTGTTGCTTATGTTATTTTTACCCCTTAGAAGTTATATTTTGATGGATCGGTTTGTAAAAAAGGTCAAGGTGTTGGTGTGGTTTTAGTATCTCCTTATGATGCACACTTTGAATTCTCAAACCGATTAAAGTATGATTGCGCCAATAGCCAAGCCGAATATGAAGCATTGTTGTTTGGTTTAGAGATGTTGGAGTCCATGGGGGTTAAGCATGTAGAGACGTTCAGTGATTCGTTGTTAGTAGTGCAACAAATTTTTGAAAATTTTCAATGCTTAGACGGATCATTGAATGCCATCTTAGATAAGTGCCTAGACATCATTATAAAAATAGATAAATTCAACATACATCATGTGTCTAGGCTAGAAAACAGTGAAACCAATGAGTTGGCTTAACAAGCATCGGGTTACAATGTTGGTAAAGGTAGATTTTCAGTCAATAAGAAACCGATGCTTGAGGTGTTGGAATTAGACCGTTCAGACACTAACACGTCAAAACATGATAGTACCGAATCGCTTGATTGGAGGTCACCCATAATTTCATACATTCGTAGCACAACCCAAGGTGTAGATAGTAAGGTTCGACATGTGGCTTTTAAGTATATTTTGATCGAAGGTGACTTATATCGCTGAACGGAGGATGATTTGCTTTTGAAATGTTTGGGTGATGATGAGGCTAGAGTAGCTATAGGGGAAGTTCATGAGGGCATTTGTGGTACGCATCAATCATCTTCAAAAATGAAATGGTTGTTAAGGAGGGTCGGATTCTATTGGCCAACCATGATTGCTAATTGCTATCGCTACTACAAATGATGAGAAAAGTGACAAAGATTTGAAAATATTCAATTGGCACCCGCAGCCACGATGAACCCCATCATAAAAATATGGCCAGTTCGAGGATGGGGATTAGACTTCAAAGGGCAAATATATCCTCCATCTTCGAAGGTACATCGTTTCGTGTTGGTCACAACGGATTACTTCACCAAATAGACTGAAGCGATGGCTCTCAAGAACATGACGCACAAAGAGGTAATTGAGTTCTTTACCGAGCATATTATCCATAGGTTCGGCATACTTCAAACTTTAACTACCGACCAGGGTAGTTCCTTTACATTCGGTCATGTTAAAGAGTTTACTAAATCCTACAGAATTAGGATACTCAATTCATCTCCATATTATGCTCAGGTCAATAGTCAGGCGGAGTCTAGTAACAAAACATTGATTAAGCTCATTAAGAAAAAGATAGAAGAACATCCCAAGAGATGACATAAAGTCTTATCGGAAGCATTGTGGGCTCATCGGATATCTAGGCATAGGGCAACTAAGGTAACGCCCTATAAACTTGTGTATGAACAAGAGGCCGTTTTACCCATCGAGGTAAATTTAGGAGCTCTAAGTTAGCCAAACAAAATGATTTATCCACCGATAAGTATAGAACTCTAATGCTAGGCAATATCGATGAAGTCACCAATAAGTATTTAAATGCCTTGAAAAAAATTGAGAGAGACAAGGCTAGAGTTGCTAGAGAATACAATAAAAAGGTGAAAGTCAAAACTTTTCAGGTGAGCGAATTAGTTTGGAAATCTATTCTGCCCGTAGGCTCAAGAAGCAACAAGTTCGCAAAATGGTCTCCTAGTTGAGAAGGGCCATACCGAATAGTAAAAGTCATCGCCGGAAACGCATATATGTTGGAAGATGTTCGCGAAGAATTAATACCTAGGGCCCTTAACAGCCGATACTTGAAAAAGTATCATCCAAGTATATGATAAGAAGCGTAAGAGAAAAGTGGCCGATGTGAAAAACATCATTGCCAAAATTGAATACAATGGCCGATGAGTCAAGAAAACCATCGCCCTTAAAGGTTTTTGGGTGCTTAAATATTTTATGGGGTAGGAACTTAACCAAAAAATACGAGGGCATATGTTGACATCAAAAAATCACAGGGCCACTGGAGTATCCGGCACGTTGTCGGAGTGTCCAATAAGCCCTCTCGGGTTCGAGCACTTATCCCACCGGAGTGTCCGGCACGTTGCCGGAGTGTCCGGTGAGTCCTCTCGGGTTCGGGCACTTAGCTCACCGGAGTGTCCGACACGTTGACGGAGTGTCCGGTAAGCCCTCTCGGGTTCGGGCATTTAGCCCACCGAAGTGTCCGGCACGTTGCCGTAGTATCTGGTGAGCCCTCTCGGGTTCTCGGAATTACACGACGGAACCTCCGGCATCTTACCGGAGACTCTAGTCACCGGAGTGTCTAGGACTTTACCGAAGACTCTGGTAATGCTGATTTAGAAAAGTTTTCAGCTGATTGATTCTAATTTGTTTCCTAACTCATGAGATTAGTTGCCCTGCGGGATAAGACCATCCCTACTCTATAAAACAGAGGACCATAGCCCGTTGAGGATCATACCAATTGATCAAAACAATTTGCTTTTACATTTCATTCTTCTTCGAACCCTAATCCCCTTACTCGACCCTCGTATTGTATTTTCTTCGTTCCGACAACGTTTGAAGGCGATTAGGCTGGCCTGATCGAGCGCGGATCATCGACGATCCTCCTCCGACGGGGTCCCTCCCGAGAGGGATTGTCTAGGTGCTGCCCCAAACCCGGCGTTGAAAAAACATAGACATTCCCACACACAGACGTGTGAGCGGTGTGTTGGCCCGGACCCGATTTCGACGTCAACACTATCCACACTTTGAGTTGGACTATGAATATATGAAATTATGGGTGATCTTCAATCAAGCGATTCGGTACTATCACAGTTTGATGTGCTAGTATCCGAATGGTCTAGTTAAAACACCTCAAGTATCAGTTTCTTATTGACTAAAAATCTGCTTTTACTAACATTGTAACCCGATGCTTGTTGAGCCAACTCATTAGCTTCACTGTTTTCTAGCCTATGCACATGATGTATGTTGAATTCATCTATTCTTCTAATGATGTATAGACACTTATTTAAGATGGCATTCAATGATCTGTATAAACATTGAAAATTTTCAGAAATTTTGTTGCACTACTAACAACGTTAACGAATCACCGAAAGCCTCTACATGCTTAACCCCCATGGACTCCAACATCTCTAAACTGAACAACAATAATTTATATTCGGCTTGGTTATTGGTGCATCATACTCTAATCGGTTTGAAAATTTAAAATGTCATCATGAGGAGATACTAAAACCACACCAACACCTTGACCCTCTTTACAAACCGACCTATCAAAATATAACTTCCAAGGGGTAAAAATAACATAAGCAACATATAAATCATGTTCTAAATCAATCCGATGTTCAACAAAAAAATTAGCAACAATTTGGCATTTCGTGGATTTCAACTACTCATAAGCCAAATCATATTCAATCAATGCATAAGCCCATTTACCAAGCCTACCACTACATTTCAGCCTATGCAACACATGTTTAATAGCATCGGTTTGACAAGCGACCACACAAGTGCTTGATAGCAAATAATATTTCAACTTGGTGCAAGTATGATACAAGAAAAACATAATTTTTCAATGAGAGTGTACCTTTTTTCCGCATCCACCAACCGTCGGCTCACATAAGTGATCACGTACTCTTTTTCTTCAGCTTCTTATGTCAAAACAACACCAACCACATCATTTTTCGCTGCTACGTTGAGACGGAAAGGGACTTCTCCTATAGGCGCCCAAAGCACCGGTGGTGAAGACAAGTACTCTTTGATTTTCTCAAAAGCTTATTGCTGTTTTGCCCCTCAAGAAAATTCGACTTCATTCTTTAGCCGAAAAATAGGAGTAAATGCATTAATCTTTTCCAACAAGTTGGATATGAACCGCCTCAAGTAATTCACTTTTCCTAAAAAGCTTTGTAACTCTCTTTTACATGTAGGCGATTACACGTTCCTAGTTGCTTCTATCGTCTTAAGATCTACCTCTATGCCCTTCTCATGAATTATGAAACCTAAAAACTTTCCGACCGATACACCAAAAGCACATTTGAGCGGATTCATTTTCAAACTAAAACGACGCATTCGGTCCATGGCAAGTTGCAAATCGGTCAAGTGAGAATCTAAAGCGACCGATTTGATCACCACATCATCTATGTAAACCTCCATTATAACACCAAGCAAATCATGAAAGATAAAGTTCATGGCTTTTTGATATGTGGCACCCGCATTCTTTAACCCAAAAGTCATGACAACCCACTCAAATAATCCTACAAAATCGAGACATCTAAAAACGGTTTTAGACATATCCTCTTCGGCCATAAAGATTTGTTTTTATCCCGCATTACCATCGAGAAAGCTAATAACTCTATAGCCGAAAGCATCATTAATCAACATATCACCTATAGGCATAGGATATTCATCTTTAGGAGTGACTCTATTTAAATTTTTGAAATCAATGCAAACTCTAATCTTACCAGTGTTCTTCTTTTCCAGCGACACGATGTTAGATATCCACTCCGTATACCTGTAAGGTCTTATAAATTTCACATCAAAAAATCGGTTAATTTCCTGTTTAATCCGATCGTGCATAGTCGGGTTGAATCTTCTCAATGGTTGCTTAAAAGGTTTAAAACCAGATTTTTTTGAAACCGATTCTCAACTAGCTCGCGGCTCAACCCGGGCATTTCATTATAAAACCATGCAAAACAGTCTATATATTATTTTAGTAAACCGATTAAGTTCGCCTTATAATCGGCTTTAAATTTTTGTTTATATAAGTTTGCCTCGGATTATCATCGCTGCCTAAGTTCAACTCCTCAAGAGGATCGGTCGATATGAATCCTTATCCTAACTTATCTATGTCCTCTATTTTCTCTATAGCTTCGCACATATCGTTCGTGTTGGACCGATAGTGTTTCACTCTCTTTTGCAGCCAATCAATACTAGACTCTATTAAATCACATTATATGGTTGAGCCGATTTTCCATCGGCTTTACATTGCCGAGTACAAAACCAGCTCTAGTCACACTAATAAAATCATAATCCGTCAAGTCCAAACCAGTCAACTTTTTGACAGTGTCATCCGCATGAACAACCTCTACATTATCACCGACCCATTGTATCAAAAATTGATGTAATGTAGAGGGGACATATCTATTGGCGTGAATCCAATCACGCCGTAAAATCAAGGTATAACTACCGCGCACATCGACAACAAAGAAAGCGATAGTCATGGTCTTGCTCCCAACGGTGAGCTACATAGAAGCGACCTCCTTAGCCTAAATAGAGTCTCTTTCTCTCACACCGTTCAAAGTCATGTTGATTCGGATGAGCTCGTCATCGGCTTTACCTACGTTCTTAAATAAAGAATATGCCATTAGATTAACAATCGCACCGCCATCTAAAAGCATGCGAGAAATTGGTGTAAAATTGCTATAACCCCTCACAGATAGAGGCTTCAAATGGTTCTCTGATTCCTCGGGCTTCTCAAATATAGCACTTTTCGGCCCAAAGTTAAATTGTGCCATGACCTCTTCTTCCTCTACCAAAGGGTAATCGGAAAGAGATAAGCAAATAGTGCTGATGTCCATACCTTCTCAAGGCGGTGTAGGCTCGCAGGCCAAAAGGTCATCATCGTCGAACTCGGACATGTCGACGTCTTCCGTGTGCGAAGACGCTGTAGAGTCCTTTCCCAAGACGCCGTCGGACAAACTAAATGGTTTCGGAGTAGCCTCCGCTTCCTCCGCTACCGGTAGGGTAGGGTCCTCGGGCTTCTTAACCCTCCACTGCTTACTTTGAGGGACCATTGACTTGATCTCGTTTAAGACATCGTCCCTCTTCTTCTTCGTCTCCTCCTCTCGCATCTTTCTGAGGCATAGCCTTTGGAGCTTCCTCTTTTGAGTGTGGGTCAAGCCAGCGGACACCACTTCGGTTGTGTGTACTTGGAGAAGCTCTTGCTGCGGCTAGCTTCATGATCATAGGAGGCCTTTTCGACCGAATCATCCAAAGTGATCGGACCCGTGAATACTCCTCCAATTTTGAAATCAGTTATGCTGAGTTTTACAACTCCTCCGGATGCACTCTCTTGATGAACAAAAGTAGAATGAGCAGGTTCGTTACCTTGCTTCAGGCGCCACTCTTGCTTAGGCGCGGTGGTGGAGCTTCCCCCTTTAACCTTGATCGGTCGAGAATGCGTCCGATCCGAGATAAGGTTAGAGAGCCTTGTGAATATATCTCCTCTCGGTCCGTTCCACCCCGGATGAAATGGCGGGTATGGCATCAGTGAAACGGGCATCGGTGGTATGGCCATCGGTGGCACGGGCATCCACGGTCCCATATATAGATGCCACACCGGTAACGGTGAGCAAGTAATAGGATGGAACCACGATGGCGGCACTCCGAACCCATGTGGAGAAAGAAGAGGAGGAGGCCCATGCACATTCACAGTTGCCCTCATCTCTTTTCTAGGTGGGCTGCCTCCTCTAGGTGGTGATCTTGCTCGCTTCATAGACCGATTATTTCAATCAGTCTTTTGATTCCTATACTTAGCCATAAGCCCGTCAAATGCGCTTTTTGGCCCCATCTTCTGGTCCGTGGATTTGCCTTGATTTATCTTTCACTTGTCCACCTCCAGATTCTTTAGCTTTATCATCTTGGGCTGTGAAACTTGCCCTCGGGTCTCGAGCCTTGAATGGTGACTTTGAGAGACTCTTAACCATCGGAGAACTTTTCAAGCACCCCTTTCCTAGAGACCCCTTTCTCACTTGGAGAAATACGCATCTCGTCTTCGATGACCACGTTATTCCCCTTGGTTGTATCGGCTTGATGAGGTTGAATCAACACCTTGAGGTTGAGCTCGAGAGTGTTGACGAGAACGGGTGGTTGTCGATCTGCATCTCTTTAAGACTCAATCGTCCCTACATCAAAGGTCGATTGGACCTGTCGACGAAAAATATTGCAATCATTAGTAGCATGAGAATAAGAATTATGCCATTTACAATATGCTCTACGCTTAATCTCATCTGTCGAAGGTAAAGTATACGCAATCTTAATGTACTCACCTTTGTGTAGCTCATCAAATATTTTATCACACTTAACTACATCAAAGGTGTATTTCACATCGTCTTTCTGGTTCTTATGAACCGGTTTGAGTGAATCACAAGCGAATGATTTGGCCTTATAGGGCCAAACAAACTTGATAGCTAGAATGTCACAGGAATCATCATCAGAACTATCTGAATTACACTCCACGACGTGCATGTTGTGACGGGTCTTGTAGGCATTTTTAATTCTTTGCTTCGGCGTTCTTGAGCCGAAGCCCTTTGTTAGACGTGAGTGAGTGTAAGAAAATCGTACGCCTCTAACTTTTCTCTAAGATGTGACCGTAAACCAATAAAAGCTAGGTCGGCTAAATCATTTTCAGAAATTGTTAAATTAAAGCATCAGTTTTTAACATCTCTAAAAACCGAAGATAATTAACGACGAGTTCATCTTTTCCTTGCCGAACCGACGTCAAATGTGACAACTTTAACTCGTTGTCCTCGAAATAAAAGTGATCATGAAATTTATGCTCTAAGACTCCTATGTGTAGATGGAGCCCGGGAACAATGAGGAAAACCACGAGAAAGCGGTTCCGGTTAGCGGCAAAGAAAACAAGCGTACTTTCAAAGCTTCGCTAAAACCCGCTTCTCCTAATTACGCCACATATTGGTTAATGTGTTCCCAAGTGATTTCACTATCTTCACCATTAAATTTGATGGATTCGGGCACACGCCATCCGCTAGGACAAGGGACCGAATCGGGTACAAATTTTGGTAAATTCGGTTTCTTCCCTTGAGGTCTACCCCTAGCGTTTTGCAAAATTGTTTGTTCAAGTCAAACTTAATGCGCGTCATACACTCCTGTATGTTGGCAATGGGTGACCCAACGAAAGTACTAGGTGGAGGGTGTACGCTCGTTTTCATGACACTAAATAGTTCATTGGAAACGGGGCCATGAGGCATACCCATACAGCTTGGTGGGATAGGTGGTGTGCTATGTGCGACGGTACGGTAAGGAAGAACAAAATTAGTCAATTCATTCAATCGGCTCAGGGCCGAATTGGGAATGCTAGTGATTGGCTCCACACTAGCTAGAGACACTATCAAAGTGCTCGCTTGCATATGCGACGAAAAATTAGTTTGTCCACTAAACGAGTTTAACGGCATGCCATACGGGGGTTGTTCTACACTAGTAGTAGGCGCCGATGTACTAATAGTAGGACCTATATGTGCAACATGAGACGATTATGCAATATTAACATTCTTAGACTTAGACATATTCTTTTGAATCATGTATTGCATATCATTCGTTAACACCTTATTCATGTCGGCAAAATAATATGAAAGGTATTCAAAAGTAATGGGAGGGTGCGAAGATGTTTTGACATTGACAGCACCCATGGCCGTCGTCGACGGCCGGAAAATCGGGCTCGTTCACTTGAGAGATCTCGCCTTAGCGGTCCTTGAAATGCGTCAAATACTCCTGCAGTTTCCACTTCTCGCGCACCTTGCGCGCCTGCTCAGAGGCTTTTCGGCGTTATAAGAACGCCTTGCGCGCCTCCTCGATCAACTCCTACAAGGACGGCATGATAATGTTCATCGTGGAGATCTCGGAGTTAATGGTAAAAAACAACGATTCGTTTGTGCAAACGGAACCACTCATTCCCCAACGGAGTTGCCAAAAAGTGTGTTTACGTCAAAATCGGGTCCGGGCCAACACACCGCTCGCACGTCCGTGTGCGGGAACGTCGATATTTCTTAAACGCCTAGTTTAGACAGCACTTGGACAATCCTGCCTTGAGAAGGATCCCGTCGGAGGAGGATTGTCTTACGGATGATCCGGGCTCGGTCAGACCAGCCGAATCATCTTCGATCGTTGCCGGGACGAAGGAAGAACAGCAAAACGAGGGTCGAGCGAGGGGATTAGGGTCTGAGAAGTGTAAAATGTAAAGACAAATGGTTTGATCGATTGGGATGATACTCAACCGGTCACGGGCCTCTATTTTATAGAAGTGGGATAGTTTTGTCACGTAGGGCAACTAATCACACGAGTTAAAAAAAATAGAATCAATCTGTTGAAAATTTTTCTAAATCGACATTACCAGAGTCTCCGGTAAAGTGCCGAAAACTCCGGTGACCGGAGTCTTCAGTAAAATGTCAAAGATACGTCGTGTAATTTCGAGAACCTGAAAGGACTTACCGAACACTCCGCTATCGTGACAAATGATTCAGTGGGCTAAGTGTTCGAACTCGAAAAGGCTCACCAAATACTACAGTAATATGTCAGATATTTTAGTAAAGTAAATGCTCGAACTCGAGAGAACTGACTGAACACTTCAACAACATAGATGCTTTAACGAGCTTAAGTGTCCGGACTCAAAAGGAGTTATCGGACAATCCAACTCGACCTCGGATCGATGGACCTATAATTTTTTAGTGTCAACACACTCCACCTCCACCAGAATCACATCCCATAGGTAGTCATCGCACTCGTCATCCTCCTGCCTCGACGCCTCATTTTTTTCCCAATCCATGGCGACCGGGAGTACACCGCCGCCAGATCTTAGGTTCCGCGCGCCCATCGAGGAGTGAAGTACTATGAGGGCAACAAGAGAGCACACCGCTGCTGTGCCCATCCCGGCGCTGCTTCCGCCTCCGGCCATGGTCCAGGATGCGGAGAAGGACAGGCGGGGACGAGCCAGTCCTGCTCCCTGCTGCCAACGCCAAGCTCGTCGGATTCGCAAGCACGAAGGGCTGGCTCTAGGGGGAGCTGCGCAGAGACGCTACTTCCATCCACATTGGCCTCAGCAAGCTATGGAGGCGTCGCCCTCGCATAGTCGCATCTCTTCACTGGTACGGCAGGCACTCTTCAGTTCCTGGTACTTTTTCCTTTGCTTCATGCTTCACTCCTCCCCTTTCTGTCTCCTCACATTTCTCTCTCACTCCAGCAGATATGACGAGAACACTGACCAAGTGACCATCCGACTCCTTTCACCACTTCTTTCTCTCTACTCTCCTCTATTATTGCTCTCTATGTTCTGTTCTTGGGCTTGATCGCATTGAGGTGGCATTGGGAGAGTAGCTCTTTGCAGTCTTGCTGGTGTTGTATGGTCGATGGCTAAGATGATAGAGCACGGCAACGATTGCTACTTCAAGGATTGACCTTTCCCCCGTGCTGCCTTTGTTCTCTTCCTTTTTCTTTTCTTAATTTTTGGCAAAATATTTGCGAACTGTGAATGACCAAAGACGTGTTTGGTTCTGAAAATAATTAGATTTGTGATCACGATCACTCTGTAAACTGTTAATTTATCTATTATTTTTGGAAAATGTAATATGGTCATGTTTATGCTAACTGATTTTATTACGTTATATTGTCTCTCAACCAAACTTATTAGAATCAGAAACCGTTATAGAATTGAACCAAACAAAGACCGTAATGGTATATATTAATTTCAATTACATATTACGATTGCGATACCTTACCGAAGTCTAACGAAACACTACGTAATGGGTCCTAACAATGGTGCTTGAAATAATTTTTGTATTCAGGGAATCCTCTGCCGTAAAACTCCACTGGAAATTTGAAACGCATTCTTTGTTGTTGCCGCAACACTTCTGCTTGATCAAGAAAATTTACTTCATTTATTTCTGATTTGTATTATTTTTTTACAATTCGACACACATCTAATGACACATGGGACCACTTAAATTATCAGAGCCTCACGAAATGAGTAGACACGGAAGCCGCAGTCAAATAAGGAGTGGGTTTTTGTGGGGGGGGGGGGGGGGGAAAATGGAAG
>BCLF01000084.1:721522-741269 GCA_001602275.1 Zoysia japonica | reverse complement strand
CTCGGCTGGCCGACAGCCGAGGCCGCCGGAGGGCCGAACCATACGTTCAGGCGCTGATCACGGCTAAGCCTAGGCGCGACGCTGATCATGGGAAGGAACCGCATCGAACCGGTCCGACCTAGGCGTCTCACTGAACGAAAGACCGAGAACGACCTCGGCCCGACCTCTAAGGTCGGAACGATGCGTGCACGCAGAACGACACCCCTTGCGATCAACCAATTGGCAGCCGAGGCCGCCGGGCTAAGCCAAACGATCGGACGCAGATCATGACCTGTGTCTAGGCGCGCCGCCGACCACGGACCGCGCTTCGAATCCAGCTCTCCAGACGCCCTACCAAGCGTAAGGACCGGGATCGACCTCGGTTCGACCGTAGCCATCGGCACAATGCCTGGCCGATTCCCCGAGTCGCTCTGGGACCAGGTGACGACCCGGCGGAGCGGTTCCGATAAGACCAATCGCCAACGAAAGGTGGTCCGTATAACGATCCAACCCACGGCCGATCCTTTGGATCGCCCGAGGGCTCGGGGGCTACGCACTATGGGCGCGCTCGTGCGCACCCATAGGAACTTGAACTTTCGGGACGACCAGCCCAACGCCGCCTCGATCAAAAACCTCGAAGCGGCATCAGGCTCGGGAGCTACTGTCGGGATCACGTACCCCGGGTACCTAACAGATCGCTCCAACGAGAGAGAGTCGGGGGTCGGATGACACGGGCTCCGACCCCTCCGCGACGACCTGCGACGGCTATCGCATAGCCGCGCAAGGGCGCGAAGACCCCGGGCTCTGAGGATGACACCCGGGAGCGACCCCCAGGAGGCAGGTACCGCGTTATGGTACATTTACTCCGGGGACCAGCTGCCATCCGTCCCGACGAGACAGGACGAGGTTCACCACGGCGACACTTCAGCAGAAAGCTGCGACGACTGCCAGACACGATGGGACAGCACTGTAGCTAGCACAGTAGCGCCGGACAGGTACCACGGTACCCACCGACATGCCCGACGCGACGGGTCATGACCGCGCCTGGACAGAACGAAGTGATGTCGACAACGACGGATGGGTCCACCTGTCGGCGAGACGGCAGGATTTCGTAGGACCCATTGCATGTAACCTCAGGGCTCTCCCTATATAAAGGGAGGCCCGGAGAGCGATAAAAAGAACGGTAGAACATCACACAAAACACACCCCGATTTTCCCACACCCAAGGTCCTCCCGCGAAGAGAGGCCTCCGTCTTGTAACATTATCCTTGAGATAATCCGCTCCCTAGACGTAGGGTATTACATCATTCGGGTGGCCCGAACCAGGCCAAAAATCTCTTTGAGTCTACTTCAGATTGGGCCATACCGAATCCGAAGGCATACCGTCCCTCACGATCGTATATTTACTGTGCCGGTGGTCAGAACGCCGACAGTTTGTTATCTTAAAAATCAAATTTAGAAAAGAGTAGCATTTGACAAAATGTTCAAATGAGTTCTGTACGACTACCTTCATCTCTAAATTCTTGACACTTTTAACTTTTAGATTTCAAATTTGATTCTTCAAATATCATTTATTTTGTTGTGATTAGTTTTATTATAAGAGAAGTTTTAAATATAACTAATTTATTTTTATATTTATAAAAAAAATTGAATATGATGTATAGTTAAATATGATATTTAAAAGTCAAAAGTATCAAAAAATTTAGGAACGGAGGTATTAGTGTTTACTGACCTGAGCAAATTGTTGTCGATCCTTGCATAAAAGCGTCAGATTTGTAAATCCATTGCATGAATGCGATACAGATGTTTACTTTAGCAAATAATCGGCCCATGTAAGGCTCTTTTTGTTTCATTTTCTCAGTTAGTTTTTTTCAACGGAAAAGTTGAAAATTAATAAGGTGAAAAAAGAAGTTTTTGAAAAGCTAGCTTTTGAAATGCTAAAAATTTAGTTTTTGCAGAAATAAATTAAAAGCTGAAAAACTCATTAAAGGTTGCTTTTCAAGCTTTTTATGTGCAGAAAAGCTAAAAGTATATTACAAAAGTTAACATCTAAATTTTATCAATCAATTTTTTTATTACTTCCTTCGTCACATTATGTAAGCATTCCAGAAGTTCAAACTAAATTTCATCAACCAATTTTTTAATTACTTCTTTGGTTACATTATGTAAGCATTCCACGAGTTCAATAAAATTTCCCAGTTGGAGCCTATGGGACCCACAAGCAATGAATTTAGCCTCCCACCAAACAGTCCCATTCTTTCTCTCAATCACCTCGTGAACTGGTGAATTTATGGAGTCTCTTTGGGGAAAAAATTTCAAGGAGCTAGCAGCACACCAAATCCACACGGTGCACCAGCGCACGCAGACAACATCCCTGGTACCAATATCGAACGGTAGTTACTTGCTTTGCTATTTTTTTCTCGAAAAGCTAGAGATGCTTATGTATTGGGACAGGAAATAGTCACCGCCCAGTTTTTTTAAAAACTTAAAAGCTCTAGCTAAAACAAAAAAGACCTAACTTGTAATGCCGCGCTATTATTTGTCAGTGAGTGGATTTCAACTATGCTATAAAGTGACTACAAGTTTCATATAACAAAGAAGACCTAACTTGTAATGCCGCGCTTCTATTTGTCAGTGAGTGGATATCAACTATGCTATAAAGTGACTACAAGTTTCATATAACTTCAGAACATTTTAGAAGACTGCGGCTAATTGACACTTGAGCGAAGAAACTGAGTTCCACTAATGCCTGAGGGTCGGCCACTCGGTGCTCCAGGTGGTGGTGGGGATCCAGATCCCCTACCTTCAACCAGGTGAAGTCACGGCGTGACTTCGGTGCCATCCACCGTCTAATTGATTTTGGTCCATCTGCGGCTCATGTTCTGATGTAACCATTAAGACCATCGCCGCTTATGTTTGGAGGCTGTTGTATGAAGATTTTTTTTCTTCAAAATAATACTATTATTTATAAATTTTAAAATAATATCTAAATTTAAGAAATTTTATATAAAAAAATGGGATCGATTTTTTATATAGATTCATCTCATCACGCTCTTTATATAGATGCTTTTTAAGTTATTCTCAAAGTTTACTAAAATTGTTTCATTAGTCCTAAAGTTGTTGGTTAGTCTCTATAATATCATAAAGTTGTTTCGTTATTCTCAGAGTTTTCCAAAGTTAATCGGTTAGGTTCGTTTCGTCACTCTCTTCGTTCTTCGTGTAGCTGCGCTTCGAATTATTTTGAAAGTTTATTAAAGTTGTTTTGTTATTTTCTAAAGCTTGGTAAAGGTGTTCTGATATTACCGCAGCATATAGAGCAACTTTAGAAATTTTAGTAATAACTTGAAGGAAATCTACACGAAGAGCTTATGAGATAAACTTAATAGAACAATGTTAAAAAATTTTAAGAACTAATTGAACAACTTTATTAAATGAAGAGCTTATGAGATAAACTTAATAGAACAATGTTAAAAAATTTTAAGAACTAATTGAACAACTTTATTAAATTTTAGAAATAATTCATAAGGCACTGAGCTTGAGGAGACGAACTTATACTTTAAAAAATGATCCGATTTGATCTGATTATTTTTTTAAAATTTTAAAATTTAAATATTATTTAACATTCTAAATAATGGTATTATTTTTAAAAAAATTCTTCATACAACAACCTCCAAACAAGGCGGTGATAGTCTTAATGCATGCACCACAACGTGAGCCGTCGCCCGTCGGATGGATCGAAATCACTTGGACGGTGGATGGCGCCGAAGTCACGCTGTGACTTCACCCTGTTGAAGTTAGGGGTCTCGATCCGGTGGGGGGCACTGGGCAGTGCAGACGAGGCGGAAACTAAAATTTAACCACAAATCTGTATTTTCCCTTATGTCAAATCACTCAGGTGCAATAATGTAGCATAACACAAATTAAAAGTTTTTTAGAAAAAAATACGACTTTAAGTCTCCTTTGGAAAGTAGAAATTTAACAAGTATTGTAAAAATTCATAGGAAATAATTCAATTTTATAGGAAAATATACAATTTAGAAATTTTATCTGGATACTCCGCATAGGCAACGTGTGAGATCGTGATGGAAATTCATAATTTATGATGCGTTACAAAGAATGCAAAATAGCTCGGTTCCTGATATTGAATTTATAATTTTATGTTGAGAGATGTTACGATGCATGAGAAGTAAAGGTATCTGATAACTTTCATTTCTCAATTAATGTACTAAATTTATTATTTTGACATATTTAATTAAATAGTTTCTTATTTTTAACATCTTGAATCATCATAAAATTTTGATCTGTGGCCTGCAAAATCGCAGAGTTAAGGGCTCAGTCACTGCCACTATGGGCCCACCACTCCCCTCCACCCTCCCTCGCGTCGCCGCCGTGCGCGCCATCTCTGGCCGACCCCACCTGCTTCCGGCCTCTCACTCTCCCGCCTCTGCCGCGCCCACTTCCAGCCCGCAAGCTTTCCACGCGCACCTCGCGTCCGTCGCGCCCCACCTGTCATGCCTCCTCGCCGCGCTCTCCCGCGCCCGCGCTGCGCGGCTCCCGCTTCTTCCCGCCACCCGCGCGCTCGCTGCCTCTTCACTCCTCCGCCACGGCCGTCTCCCCGACGCCCTTGCGCACTTCAGTATCCTCCAGGAGTCCTCCGGCGCCGCACTCCCCAGGCCGCTCTGCAACTCCCTGCTAGCTGCACTTGCGGCGTCCGGCTCCATCGCCCATGCCCGCAAGGTGCTCGACAGAATGCTGGCGTCACCTGTCGAGCTGGATACTGTTGGATTCGGGGTGCTTGTCAAGGCCTTGGGTAGGAGAGAGGGGCTGGAGGAGGTCATGCGATTATTGAAGGCGGTTAACCATCGAGGTGACAGGGTTAACAGGTCGGTTGTTGCGATGATGCTGGTCGATGGTCTATGTCGGGAGGGGAGAATTGAGGATGCTTGGCGGGCTCTGGAGGAAATGAGATTACATGGATGGAAACCGGACTTTGTGGCATATAGGATTGTGTCCGAGGGCTTTAGGGTGGTTGGGAGGGTAGAGGAGGAAGGGATGATATTGAAGCAGAAGAGGAAGCTGGGTGTTGCACCTAGGAAGGAGGATTATGGAGAGCATGTGCTTACATTGCTGTCCAACCGGCAAATTGCTGAGGCTAAGGAGATCGCAGAGGCACTTGTGTCGGGAGATTTTCCCACCAATGATAATGTTTTGAATGCCTTAATTGGATCGGTATGTGAGATTGATGCTGATGCGGCTGCAATGTTCTGTAAGTTCATGTTGGGAAAGGGGAGATTTCCTGGGGCAGAAATACTTGTAAACCTTTGTGAGAACCTTTGCGAGAATAGGAAGGGTGATGAGATGTGGGGGCTCTTTACATTACTTTTGGATAAGGGTTACTGCAGTAATTCGCAGGATTATCATTTGCTGGTGTCATTCTTGGGCAAGGCTGGGAAGGTAAGAGAGGCATATGATGTTTTGAAGGAGATGAAAAGAAAGAGACTAGAGCATGACATTTCATCATATAATTCTCTCATGGAAGCCCTATGTAGAAATAATCTTCTTAGACCAGCCAAGAAGTTGTGGGATGAGATGTTCACCATCGGCTGTAGTCCAAATCTGCAGACATACAATATACTTATCACAAAGTTTGCAGAAATCAGTGAAACTGAAGAGGTCCAACAGCTGTTTGATCATATGATCCAGAAAGGTGTATCTCCAGACTCTGCAACATACACTGCAGTCATCACTATGATGTGTGAAGAAAATAAATACGATCAGGCCATGGAGATCTTTAACATATCTTTGATGCAGGATGCTGCAGTGGCTAGCTCAGTGTTGACTGTGTTTATACTTACGCTCTGTAAACAAGGTACTTGCTTGCCTGTCCATTCAGATTGGTTTTTATATATCTTATGTAAACAATGACCATGAAATATTTTTCAGGTAATTTTAAAGGAGCAACGAGTGTTATCTGTCGTGTTCCATCTGATCTCAAGAACTTGAATTCTCATGTAATTTTGTTGAAGAGCCTAACAGATGCTGGGAAAGTAGAGATGGCCATTGATCACATAAATTGGATTAAAAGAAACTGCCACTCTACTTTACAGAGCATAATGAATGAGCTCATGGTGTCTCTCTCCACATCGACCAATCTACAAGATGTGACAAAATTGATACAGTATTTACACTCGCAGAACCTTGTTGATGAAGCTGATCCATGGATAAAGTTGATAGGGAATGTATACGCTTAAATTGCAGTACTATAATGAATAGTACATCTACACTGCAGAACAGGATGGATTATTAGAAACTATTTTGTAGTCTGTTTGTCAGGCAGTCAGTCTTTCGAAGAAAAAAAAATCTATATTTCAGATGTGAAGTTTACTACTGTTTTGTGTCTGCCAGATTTGAGCAAGTTTTGGTGTTCAGAGTATGGTTCAAGACAGTGGATCACTTGATCATTACAGTATAATGGTTCGCAGCTAAAGATTGCATTTGCTTCTGTTGTTGCCAAGGAAATTGAAAGTGTGGATGATAGGCACTTTGGGCCCTTAAGTTTATAGTTTGCCATTCACAGAGATGCTCGGTGGTGATGTAGATCAACTCTTGATGTATGTGGTTAACTAGTTCCTGTCAAAAAAAAAAAATCATTTCTGTGATGTACTTATGTTGCCTGAAAACCATAACACTGGAGCCTTTTCACTTTACAAATGCTTACATGCATGCCCTTGGATGCCAGTCGAGAGCCTGATGCATAGAGCAAGTTGAGCAACTGGGCTGGATATTAGTTGTCTTACAGGAATTATAAGGTACGTTACACAAGATGTTCTATACCTTGTGCCATTGTGTCATAAGCTTAAGTTGAAGGTAGAAAATAAGGGGGATCAGGATGTATGAGTTCACTAAGTTTATAGTGGAGGGGTTCCCAAGAATAGCCACTTGTATTTATCTTCTTTCAACAATTGGAACAAGGCAATGGCCTCACCAACTGCACAATTTGTGTACTTTTGAAACTGAATTAATGAAGTCTCTTTGCACTGTCGTTTGATGGTTACATGAAAACACATTTTGTATTTCTGTTCGGGGAGAACTGTTTTGGTAATTTAGCGGTCAGTTAGGTGACTGTCCTAGTAGCGTCGCATATGTGCTTGCTGGAAAACCTACTGTTAGCATGGGATTAACCATTTATCAAGGCTGCTCTTTCATGTCTATTGTGGGCTAAAATGACTAGGCTAATGTTCATAAATTAGAATGATTTGTGCAAAGGTTGTTTACAAATGTTGCAATTTCTATATGCTACTAAGTTGGAAATAGCAGTTCCAGAAACAGGGCAACATTTTCCAATTTCCGAATGTAGTGTGAGACAGTAGGTGGACATACTACAGAGAAGAAAAATGTGATCAGGTGATCATATAGCAATTATGTTGGAAATTTGGAATTCAACGATGCATCGATGATGCACTTCACTCAGTCACTTATTCCTGTTCACTGCATATGTCGATGTTGTTCCCTCACTTCTTTTCCTCCATTAGCATAATTCCACCCATGCAGGAGTTGATGACTTATCTGTGGGAGCTTTTGAAGAGTGTATTCCGGCCTATTTAGTATTTCTTGAATAACAGATAATATTTGCATATTGCACATTTCATTTTACTAGAAACTCTTTGAAGAGTGTATTCCGGTCTATTTACTATAAATATGTTACTTTTTCATAAATATTTTTATAGAAAATAGAAGTCAAAGTTAGGTTTTGGAGACCGTGTTATTGTCCAAAACAACCTCCTTTGTGAACGGGAGGGAGTATATTTCTTGCTCAAATAGGTGGATTGTGGAAACTAAATGCATATACTTACTTTCAAACAGAACTTTAGATTTTTGTGACATATGTATGTCGATGCATATTTCTTCTTTGCTTTTCGTGCTTATGTTTTTTTTTCTTCGAAATTTGTCAGCTACACTACTATTTCATGTTTTCCTGTTTAGCTTTTTAACATGTTGTACTAATGAAACCGTGAGAGCTTTGTCAAATGGTGAAGGAGGATATTGTAAAATTTAATCCAGCACCTAGGAGAATACGGAATTCAGTTGTATCTTTATGTTCAGCCTTAACATTGTATGCTTTGGACTGAATATTTTCATATTTTCTATGTTAACATGTAATCGGCTAATAGCTACATGTAGATGTAGGAGTGCAACATTTAGATAGATTCTAGGAATATAACAAAATTGGAAAAACTAGACAGTTTAGCTCTTGAGTTTGTATAGGGATGCAGAATTTTGTCACAAGGATGTGATGAAAAAAGAAAGATAGGCTTTAAAAAAACTCAAAAACACAATTTTCTGGAGAAAAAAACTTCAGTCAACGGATGCATATGTTTTACATGAAAATGGAAATGATAATAATCTGATTTTTTTCTACCTCCTATTGGATTTTTTTTTTTGTACATATAGATTTAGGAACTCATCCTTGTGGAGGCCTAAACCTGGACTAGGATAGGATTGTCAGCAGTGTTGCTTGCCACTAAGGTTGCGCAGCAGGATTAGGATTGTCCGACTGCCGATGATCTAAAAAAAAAATACTCCATGGTTATAACGTTATCGAGATGTTTGAATAATACTGGCATCTTTTTTTACACATGTAAAAGTGGTTTTGTAATGTAATGAAGAGACAATTTCTATCAGAGGGAACATGTTTCACTCATCTTTTTTTTGGACTTTTTTTTAAATTATGAGAAGATTGCATTGACCCCATACTTGGATCTTCCCTTTTTTAGGAATGATCAGCGGCTTACCCAACAGTTTACAATGATAGACTCATGCTGATGCTAAATGCCCGCTGTAAATTTATCCAATTCAAACCTCGTTCTCTGCACAAAAATTAACATTTCACAAGCAGAATAAGAGAAAATTGTCAGAAGACTATATTCTATGGGACCTCGTTCTCCATCCCGAAAGGCACCTTTCGAGAATTGATGTGTGAACGATATAATTTTGCCTTGTACGCCGTGCGTTTTAAAATTGTTCTCATCATTAATTTTTAACATTAACTTTAGCTATTATTTAATTATAAAAAATATCATATATTAAAGTTATAAATAACAACTTATAATTTTACATATTTAAATATTATTTAATAAGACCTATGATAAAAATAATATTAAAAGCAATAGTAATTTAGAACAAAGGGGGTATATTAGAATTCGTAGAATTTGTATCATTATGTTTTGGAACATGACAATGCTCACTCGCTCAATTTGTTTTTTTAAAAAAAGAAAACGAGAGCGAGAGCGGCTTCATTCATTTCAACTAGTTGATCCAACGGAGCCCTTTCCCACCTCCCCCGCGCCTGTCCCACTCGCCGCCGGGCCGTCGCCGCCACCACTACCGCCGCGCCGCCACCGCTGCCACCGAGATCTGCCTCCGTCTCAATCCACCTCCATGACCGCATGAGATGTGTGGCGGCGGCACGCTCCCTCCTCTCCCTCCAACTCCCCGCCGGCGGCCCCATCCACACCGCCGCCACGACCGTCTCCCCTCCCATCGCCGCCGAAATCGAGGCCGCCGACGCCCTCCACGCACTCCTGGTCACTCTGCCGCCCTCGCTTCCGGCCCTTCTGCCCTGCCTATCCCTCCTCTCGCGGAGCCTCACCCCGCACTCCGTCGCCGATGCCCTCCTCTGCGCCACGCTCCCTACGGCGTCCCGCCTCCGCCTATTCCTCTTCTCTGCACTATCCCCACGCCTCCGCTCCCCGCTCCTCCACTCCCGCGCCGTCGTCCCTATCCTCCTTGGCACCAACGCCGACGCCGCCATGTACGACGCCGTCGATGACGCCCGCGCTGCTGGCCTCCAGGTCCCTTCTGCTGCGTTCGAAGTGCTCGTCTTCGCCCACGCCTCCGCTGGACGTCACGAAGAGGCCATCGCGGCGTTCTCCCGGATGGAAGAGTTCGGGTGCCACCCGACAGCCTTCGTCTACAACGCCACTCTAAAGGTCCTCGTCGACAGTGGCGCCATTCCCCTCGCCTTGGCGCTCTATAATAGGATGCCCGCCGCAGGCTGCCCGCCCAACAGGGTCACGTACAATGTGCTCATGGACGGGCTCTGCAAGCGGGGCATGATGGGGGACGCACTGAAGCTGTTCGATGAAATGCTTGACAGGGGGATCGAGCCTAACGTTAAGACCCACACAGTCCTGCTATCGTCCTTGTGCGATGCAGGTAAACTAAACGATGCAGAGAAGTTGCTGCACTCGATGAAGGAGAAAGGGTGCCCCCCTGACGAGGTCACACATAATGCTTTCTTAAGCAGCCTGTGCAAAGCTGGGAGGGTTGATAAGGCATTTGAGCGGCTAGAGCTTCTCCGCAGTGAGGGTTTTACACTTGGGTTGAAAGGGTACAGCTGCTTGATTGATGGTCTATTTCAGGCTGGCCGGTATGATGAGGGATTTGATTGTTACAAGGAGATGTTAGAGCAAACTGATGGCACACCAGATGTTGTGCTATACACAGTTATGATTCGTGGTTATTCAGAAGCAGGCAGAATCAAGGATTCTTTCTCATTACTTGATGAGATGAAAGGAAAAGGCTTCCAACCTGACACTTTCTGCTACAACACACTGCTCAAGGCCCTTTGTGATGTTGGTGATCTGGAAGGAGCTCGCTCATTGAAGTCCGAGATGCTGCAGAATAATATGGTACCAGATGCCACGACACATACAATCATGATATGTGGACTGTGCAAGAAGGGACTTTTAGATGAGGCGATGCAGATTTTTCATGATATGGAAAAAGTTGGCTGCCATCCAACTGTTATGACTTACAACACTCTCATTCATGGACTCTACAAGATGCATAGGCTTGAGGAAGCTCGGATGCTTTTCTATAAGATGGAGATGGGGAATAACCCCTCCTTGTTCCTTCGGCTGACACTCGGTGCAAACCAGGTGAGAGATAGTGAGAGCCTGCAGAAGTTGGTTGACGAAATGTGCCAGTCTGGGCAGGTGCTGAAAGCTTACAAGCTTCTTCGAGGTATAATAGACAGTGGCGTGGTTCCTGATATTGTCACATATAACACTTTGATAAATGGACTGTGTAAAGTTAGGAACCTTGATGGAGCACTAAGGCTATTCAAAGAGCTTCAACTCAAAGGATTGTCTCCCGACGAGATCACATATGGCACTCTAATTGATAGTCTCATGGGGGCACACAGAGAGAGTGACGCAATGATGTTGTTTCAGAACATATTGCAGAGTGGAGGCACCCCGAGTTTGTCGATCTGCAATAGTATGATGAGATCGCTGTGCAGGATGAAGAAATTGCCACAAGCAATCAACCTCTGGTTGGATCACTTGCCGAAGAGGTACAATCTCTCACCTGAAGATGAAGCAATTTCAACTGCCCGGGAAAAAATGAAAGATGGTTCCCTGGATGAAGCTGTTAGGGCGCTAATCAAGATAGATCAAGAATACGGTCCAGTAAACTCAAGTCCTTATACTATTTGGCTTATAGGGCTTTGTCAGGCAAGGAGAATATGTGATGCCCTTATTATGTTCCATACCCTTCAGGAATTTGGCATTGATGTCACACCAGCTTGCTGTGCTCTTCTTACAAAATACCTATGTTGGGAAAAGAATCTAAATGCAGCAGTTGATGTTATGCTGTATACATTGAGTAAACGATTCATCATGTCCCAACCTGTAGGGAACCGATTGTTAAGGAGTCTTTGCATCCGTCACAGGAGAAAGGATGCACAGGCGCTTGCATGGCGAATGCATCTTGTTGGTTATGATATGGATGCATATCTTCGTGAACCTACCAAAGATCTGCTATACAGTCAATAGAAATGTCTGTTGTGTTTGTATAACTACTGAGCTGCCCTCAAGAGGGATGCTGATGTTTTTATCTGTACCGATATGTTTAGACGACAGCAAAATAGGGGTTGATTCACTGATTTCTTGCAACCAATTTTGTAAACCACCAATTCAGGTGTAACTTCAATAATGAGGCAAAAAATTTGGTTCGACAGATATTGTACGCTTACTACTTTTGTTCAACAAAAGTTCGTTGCACAGTTACTTAGTTGAATGTGTTTTTTTTTCTCTGCAAGCTGTAACAAATTTCACTCCTTGCTACTGTAACGGCCATCTGATAGATCTCTCAAGCAAGCATGATGCTCGCAATTAATTTGAGCTTCTTGCAAATTCTCATTCATATATTGATCTTGTTTCGTCTTTCTATTTAATGTAGGAATTATAATTTTCCGTCATCCTGCTTGTATAAAACTTGGTATGTCGTAACTCCTGGATCGAACTGAGTTGGGGAGGGTGCTTAGCAGATAAATTTGATAAGATATGCTGCGCTGATTAATGTCACTCCTCTATTACATCTTCTGTGGTCCACTCCTTGTTCGACTCGCTATATGATTCTCTTACGGAGGAAAATGTTCAATTTATTTGACTAAGAACTGGACATGTGTTGTTTAACATAGTTGTGATGTAGTTAATGGTGTCAATCAATACTATTTTTAAGAAATAATGTAGCAGAGTTTAGTTAAGTTAGAGTTATATTCAATATTCGAGATTTGTCGTAACATATATAAGGGTGGGACTCACCTTTTAACAGATCTCCCTTGCTTTGATCTTGCTTTACTTTTACGTTTTTTTTATACAGTGGTTACAGAGAACAACCTATTCTTTCGTGGGTGACCCACATTGAATTTTCAAACTTTTGATCAATATTCACTCAAATTCCTTTTTCAAATGTAAGGTGCGATTTGACTCATTGTTATCTCCAAGAATGCACTTCGACCATTAGTTTCTCTTATGTCACATTGTTCATAACCATAAAATGGCATCCCAACCATACTAAATTTGGACACTATAACTTACAAATGTGTAGGTTAATTGCTGGTAAAAATAGTATGTTTGAATTTTGATTCGCTCTTGCACCTTACATTTTGAAAAGTAGAGAGTAGTAATAAGTAGAATGGCATTATTTAAAAGTCTGAAACTACGACCAATCAGTTCAGTTGCTTCCACTGGTTAGGCCAAGAATCAATAGTCAGTTTGTACACACGAAATGGATTGACTCCTGAACCAAAATACAAACCAAATCAGCAACTACTCATTTCTTAACAAATTCGAGATAATCTTGATGGAAAACTGCCTAAACACTTAGGCACAATATTCTAATTGGTGGTGACATGACATAGTAATTCTAGTTCTAGACATATGTGTTGACCCGAAAAGTGAAAGGTCTCCAGTGTTAAGTGATTTCACACAACATATCTGCATAACAGAAATCAATAAAAGTTACATTTTGGAGAGGAACTTGTTAACCACATACATCAAGGTTGACCTACATTACCGCCGAGCATCTCTCTGTGAATGCCAAACTCAATGGCCCAGAGTACTTGTCATCCACACTTCGAATTTCCTTAGCAACAACAGGAGAAAATGCAATCTTTAGTTGCAAACTATTATGCTACTGATCATGTGATCCTCTACCCTGGACCATACTCTGAATATCCACACTAGCTCAAATCTGGCAGACGCGAAGCAGTACTAGTAAACTTCACATATGATATAGATCTTCTGCCTGACAAACACTACATATTAGTTTCAAATAATCCATCATGTTCTGATGCATAGATCTATTGTTCATTGTATAATACTGCAATTTAAGCGTACACATTCCTTATCAGCTTCATCAACTTTGCAGCTTAAAGATTTTATATAGTTAGGAGCTGGAGCCACAATAAAATGTTTTGAAGGGCAATGTGAATACAATGTGTGAGCATCATGGAGGAGCAATATCTGGTAGCATGAATGGCACCGTATCTTAGCATAAGATGGCAGGATAGTAATTCATATTTGTGTTACTTCTTGCAAAGTATATAATAATTTATAGAAAAATATGACTCGCTAGCCTGGTAGTTGTTATATAGATCCAACTAGCTAGTTGATTTTGCACGCATTGCTGCGGGTGGTTCAGAAAAAAAGTTATAATTCATTGTGGCAAACTAATCAGATGGAATCTTACTGGAGTTAAGATGGTGTGCAACCAATTATCTTAATATATAGAAAAAAACAAATGAAAAAGATTGTAACCCCAAACATGTTAGAATTGTCAGTAAAAAAGTGCTCTTGATTTTGACATAAATCGTATGTAGTTTACAATTAAAAAAAATCATATGTTAGTATGGCATAAAGATGCAAGCCACAGTGTAAGCTTTATGACCTTTGAAGTCATCTAAAAATAAATTGATTTTGATGATTGAATGAATACCATAGGTAACGGTTGTGATTGTAGGATTCACTCCGCAAATCTTTATAACATGGTGAGTTTTCTCGATGATGACAAAGGATAATTCTAAAAAGAGGAGTTCGGGCGTCGGAGGACCAAAGCGAAGGATGATGAGATCATATACATACCCCCGTGGCCTCCGAAAGATCGGGCATCTCAAGTTTTATCAAAAGACTAGCTAGAGAGTTCATAAGATCGTCGGTACTATTAAGAGGGGCTCAAGTCATTCGTCTCATGTAATACAAGTGTTAGAGGTATGAATTTTCTCAGAAAGCACTGAAGATGACAGAGGAAGCGAAGTCGAACTGAAGACGAAGACCGTAGCTCAAGTTCAGTTGCAGAAGCAGTCATCGGACAGTCCGATAAGGTCACCTGATAGTTCGACGAGCCTGAAGAAATCAGTCCAGAGAGAGGTGCTCTTTGGAGTCAAAGAGAAGTCAGCGGACAGTCCGATGGTGCAATGATAGGACAGTCCGCTGAGCCAGAAGCAGGAGTCTAGCAGAGGTGTCTCTGGAAGTCCAAAAGAGAAGGTCAACGGACAGTCCGATGAAGGTATGCACCGGACAGTCCGGTGTTATATGAAATAGATTCCAGAGATATTGTTTCCCTGGTCTGCAAGAAGAAAAGTCACCAGACAGTTCGATAGGAGTAGTCCGGTGATTGGCAAAAGCAGTCAGCTTTATGACACCACGTTCCAATTATTGTTTCTGTGATTGGAGCCTATTTAAACTGTGGAGGGGAAAGTTTTGCCGTGTGCCTGTGGTTTGAATTGCTGGAGCAAACTTGTGAGAGGCTAAGGCACACCATCAAAAGAGCTCAAGACAAGATTGAAAATCTTTGATGCTAATAGGAGAGTGATAGGAGCATTCATACACTTCTATAGCTTGTGAGGCTTGAGAGGAGTGATCTTTGCCTATTACTATTGGTCTTGGCAGCCGATACCGGCTAAGAGTCAGTGCTCGAGCTTGAGGAAATTGTGCAAGACGACGCTAAGTTTGTGAGCGGTTTTGGATCCTCCGCGTGAAAGGGACACCAAGAGGGAACGCTCGAGCCTTGAAGACTTACTCTAGCGCTTTAGTATTATTCGCTACAGCCGGGCCGCCAGTGACTTCACTCTAGGAGTAAAGCATACTCTTGTGAGCATCGTTTCGGGAATGACGAGAGGAACCAAGACTCCGACGGGAGTGGATCAACAAGGATTAGGGGAAGGCCCCTATCTTTTCGAGACCTCAGAAAAAATCGCTGAACATTCTCTTGACTCTCTCTCTTTACTTTACGTATTTCATATTGTTGAGTCGAGTTATTAGGTTGCTTTGTGATTCCTATTGTTGGCTATCGTGCTAGTGCTTGCTTGTTGCTTCTCTTTCATCACTAGCATTGTTAAGGGTCTTGGCCTACTAGATTTGATAGGTTGCTCTTGTTGTGGTTTGAGTGTAAACTTGTAGCAAAGTAAATCCTATAAGTCCACCGATTTAACCCCTCTTCTCGGTGTACTTGATCCTTTCAAGTGGTATCAGACCCAAATGCTCACTTTTCGAGCTTCACCGCATTAAGGATGCCGAATGGGATGGAACGTCCTCCCGTATTCGATGTGAATGATTACTCGTATTGAAAGGTCCGTATGCAAGCCTACCTAGAGTTAATCGACGGAAAAGCGTGGCATGTGACCAACAATGCTACAAGTGCGAATGAGAGACTTGATCTCATGTTTATCAAGTTCAATGCAAAGGCAAAAAATGCTATCTTTGGGTGCATTTCTAAAAATGTCTTTTCTAAAATTAATGCATCTTACACCGCTCATGAAATATGATCTCAATTGCAAAACATTCATGAAGGCTCCGCCGAGGCTAAGGAAGAGCGTTACTATGTCCTCAAAAACAAATATGACTCTATCACTATGTTGCCTCATGAAAAAGCTAATGATGTTTACTCTCCTTTGCACATAGTAGAAGAGGAGATCAATACTTTATGCCTCAAGAGCAAAATTGATGACGTTGAGATCATGAGGAAGCTATCGAGGTTATTGTCGTCAAGCTACAACTCCATCGTCACGTGTCTATTTCGAGCAGCCTACTAGAGGAAGGCAAATTCAAAAGAACATCCTAAGACAGAACCTTATCAACAATCACAACCACAAGGGCTTAAGATTATATTCTTGCTCTATCAACATCATTGGCAATAAAGATGAGATCTCTGCTTGAATAGTCTCACTTATAATGAATGACTACTATTGTGAGAAGTGTTGCCATGATGGTCACCGCTCCAAGGATTGCCCAAGGTGAGTCAGCCAAAGATTATGCCTAACGCTAACATTTTCCATGAAGATGTGCACTACAAGCTCTTTAAAGCCAAGGATGGAAAGGTGAAAGCCAACCCGCTCGAACCGCCAAATGACAAGAGGAGAATTAAAAAAATATGGGTCTCCAAGGTGATCGTGGACCGAGAGAGTAAGCATAAACTCTTTTGGGTTTCTAAGAAGAAATGAAGGGACCAAAGTGGTGGACCATGAAGAAAAATTGAAGATTCTAGAAGTACACCACATGTGATCGAGCTTCAACTCCAATATACTCTTCAAAGAGGTTTTCTCTTGTACATAGTAGAGTAGGTTTTATTTGTTATCTTGCATGGTAGTTAGAACTCCTTCGTGGACCAGACATTTGCACTATCATGTATTATGTGTAAAAAAGATAAATGAAAAGAAAAAAAAAATTAGTCAACGCCTAACCATTGTGAGATATCCACAAGCATGTGGGAAGAGCTTGAGAAGTTGGTTTGACTATCTCAAGGCAAAGCGATGGGCTTATGGCGAATAAGCTTGAGATGGCCCAAATTTGGCATTGGATAAGTTTCTTTTATGTATTGTTTAAATTTGCTTGCATCTAATTGGCATGCTTTAAATTTCTTTAATTTAGCTAGCTTGTTTGGCATGCATTGCATATTGGAACCATAGAGGAGGCATTATTCTTGGAGAAAGTGATTACATTGACTATATGGATTCACACACTGCTCAAAGGATAACTAAAGCAATTGTGAGCTTCATGCCCACTGAACCCTATGTCTAACGGTCTCTAATACTTCCACTTATGCAGACCGTGAAAATGGGTTCTGTAACGACCGGGTTTTTCTTTCCTTTCGATAAGTCGTGGTCTTCCGTGACCTTGCCAATTCCAGGAGGTTGGCAAGCACGACATCATAAGCGATCAATCAAGAAACCATAACAGAAGTATTAAACAAGAAAGAAGAATAGAAAATAGCAAGTCAATGCAAATTTATTAGAATGTAATCCTCCAAAGGGATCCATCGGCATGCAGGCCGAAAACATTTCAAAGCAGAACGATCACTGTCAAGATATCCATAGAATGCAGCAACGGAAGCATCATCATGACTGCAGCAGCGAACCTCCTCCACACAGGCACGCTTGAGCATAGGAGCTAACTTCACGGTCTGTCGGAGACGTAGTCGAAGTCGAAGCTGTGTGTATCCTCTTGAAACAACAAATTAGAAAGCCGTGAGTACGAATACTCAGCAAACCGCATACTACCTATCAACAATGTATGCATGCAAATGGTTTCACGGGAAAATGCTAGCTCAAGTGCTAAATGCAAGTTTAAAATATTTTATTTTATTTTAAAGATGCAAGAAGGTTTTATTTTAAATCAGTCAAATTTTATTATCTTGCCTCGCAGGGATCTCCGTTATCTCGGACGGGGGTTCATTTTAAATGTCGGTGTAACCTCCACACCCGGTCACAGCTCAAAGGCCGGAGTCTAAAAACATTTGAAATAGAAAAGGAGAGAAGAAAACAAAACTACTCAACGAGAAGTACAACTCAGGGGTGTCCTTACAAAAAGTACGTGACAATGTGCATTGACTGTAACTCTGCAGAGTTTATGCACCTAGACCTAGAAGAAGTGTCATTGAGAACTACCGTTGTAGTCCCAACGAATACACAAGACCCGTTCACAAGCTTCAACTGGCATTATCCGTCCTCCAGGATAGAAATCTCAAGTGCCTACGCAATCGGGTTCTAGAGCTGTGAAGAGCCTACCACTGATCAGGTGGGGTATCCCGATCTCATATGGGAAATCATAGCTCTACACCGAACTAACACGTCATCGCCAACCCACAGGTAAACAACCAGTCTCGACAAGCTTCAAGATCAAGCCACTGCCCATACAGGTAATGTGGTGTGCATGGTTGTCAATTGAGTGCACAAGGCTCGAAGGACTCGGTTTTTAATTGTCGAGGCAGGCACTCTCTTCAACCTTAACGCCAACAACCAACAAGTCTCACGAAAAGATCCCAACCCGGATCTTCCCGTTGTATCCGCCACAGATACGCTCACAGGGACTTTCCAAAAGTCCTCCAGCTACTCCTACTCCATCCTACCCTCGCTAAATAGTTATGTATAGTTATTTGCAAAACTCACATATTTGAATCTTCAAAATCATTTAACACAAATTCCATTTTTATAGTGATAGGTGTGAGATAAAAATAAATGCGACTAAGCATGGCTAAGCATAAAATACAATAATTATTCTAAAGTAATCTTAGGGCTCATATTTGTGAAACAATAAATAGACACGGCTTAAGAATGTTGCTAGCATATTTTAAAACAGTTGGCATGCAAATTAGAGTTGCAAACAAAACATGCAGTTTAAAATGCTGGGTACAAAAGTGATCAAGGAACGCGGCTTGCCTGACAGCTCGGGATCGTAGTCGAGATCCGAGTCATCGAACTGAGCGGCCTCACGGTACACCTCCTCGGAGACACTAACTAAACACAACACGAACAGGGTGAGACTAGGTACGCGATAATTTAAATTCGAATAATTAAATCCAAATTTAAATTACTAGGCTAAACGTGCTCAAAATATTCCCCGAAATATTCTATACGACGTTCTGGACGAGACGAATTTAATGAAACAATTTTGGGAATCTTTGGAGATCAAACGGAGTTTCCCAAAAATTTCAGAAGATTAACCTATCAAAAAGAATTTCATAAAAAGGAATAAAACTCTGCACTAGAATGATGCAACGGAACTGAACCAACTCATAGACCGACAGAAGAGCTCACTGAACCAGCGCTAAGACAGAAGATCGAGCACCACCTCCAGCAGCTTACGAACACCTGACATGGACGCACCACTCTGCTGCCCAAAACGGAGTAGGACTGCAGCACTCCCACACCAACACATTGAACTACGTGAACCAGGAAACAGAGAGGGGCGACGCAGCGGCTCACCCTGGCTTGCACGAGGAGACCGGCGCACACGAATCGGAGACAGTCGAGGACGGTGCGCAGACGGAGGCAACGGTTGACGCGCGGTGACGGGGACCGGTCGACCGGGTGACGCGTGCGGTTCCAGGCGGTGCGGTGTGCGCGTCGGTGGACGGGACCGACGCGGAAATCGGAGCGGAGGCAGCGACGCGCGCACGGGCGACAACCGGTCGGGGGATGGCGATG
>BCLF01000084.1:700473-713024 GCA_001602275.1 Zoysia japonica | reverse complement strand
GCCTCTCGTTCGCCCCCGCCACGGCCGCCTCCCGCCCGGCTCCGGCGGCGCTCCACCACCTACTGCCCCCGCCGCCACGTTAAATAGTTGGGACATGACGTCAATTTCTATATATTGCCGAAGGTGGTGGAGGAGGAAGTTAGGGTACAAGTCCACAAGCAATAAAAATTCTCCAGCGAGCTTCGGCAAGGCACGGTTGGAGGCGCAGTGGAAGGGCCTCCGGTCGCCGGAGAGGAGGAAGAACGGGCCGCAAGAAATTAGCCCATTTGCAGCCAAACAGGGGTGGGCAGACGGAAGCTGCGCATCAGCATAAGCGGACCGGAAGATTCCCGAGGCTATACCAGGCACAAACCTCACCCGGATGAGCCATGTGTACGTGGGCTCTCATCACCCTGATCTCTTCTGATTGCTCTGACTTTAACCCATGAGTGGGGACCTGATTCTAGGATCAATCGCACATATTCACTCTATTCTTAAATTGTTACAATTAGAAAATTAATTTTAATTTATTTATTTATTATAATTATAGTCCTAACAATAGTAATTTAAAAACAGAGATAATACCAAACTATCTCTATCAGTTAAGACCCCTTTGCCTCCCAGCTTCCATTCTCATGCAGATCAGGAAGCTCTACCAAACGCTGTTTTTTAGGAGAAGTGATTTTTGTCTGGTTCTGTAGAGTGATTCTTTGAAATAAACTAAAAAAGTGCGAGCTGAAAAAAGTAGTTTCCCCTGAATATGTGAAGTGATTCCCTATCTTGAATTAGTAATTTATCCATAAAAATCAAAGAGAATCACTTTCAATCACAGAATCACTTCACAGGAGAATCAGGAGTGAATAAAAAAAATCAGGAGCTAGGAGCTCCGTAAAGAGGCCCTTAGTACAATTTGCAGGCCTATTTAGTCTGCGCCCTTCCAGACTACCTGAGTGAGGCACAATTCTAAAGCATCTGATTTTGGATGCATGAGGCTGAGATGGTTGCCGGCGGTGCTAAGGCCAAACGCACTAATAAAAAAACCAGTACATGCTTCTAGAATCATTTTCTTGTTATTGCATAGGCCAAAGGCATAAGACTTTTACTCCTCTAATTCGGTTCCCCATGACGTGGTAGTATCATGAAGAACAATTATTGTTTAGGTTAAACTACTCTTGCGAAGAAGAGCTTGACAAGGTTATTATAGTACTACCTCAATTCCAATACATAAGCATATCCAGATTTAGGAAAAGTCAACTCCTTTTAACTTTGATCAATGATATCTAAAATATTAAGAAATTTCTAGTATATAATAGTTGCATATTATGAAAGTTTGTTTCATAACGAACATAATTTATATGCGATAAAATAATATAATTTTTTTATTATTAATGGTCAAAGTAGAAAAAAATTGATTTTGATCGAATCTAGAAATGACTGCTTATATTTTAGAATGGAGGGAGTACCTCGCAATGGTATGAAAAATGGAAAAAGAATTGTGGAAAGAAAAACAAGAGCAATATTATCTCCTCCATTATTATTTTGGGAAAAAACAACACAACGCAGGTTTTTCTTTGATGCATGAAAAGACACCGAGCCTTAAGCCTTAATGGGCCGTCAGGCCCATGAATTGGTTTCACTTCCCTGAAACAGAATCCAATTGGGCTTCACGGCCTGCTCCGTCGTTCAGTATAGGACAGCAAAGCCGTAGCCAACGCAAGTAACGGTTGTATTTCATTCCACCGAAGCACCCACTCCGCCGTTCTCTTCTTCCGTGCTCCGTCGAATCCGCCACAGGGACTCCCCCCGCCCTCGATCCCCAAGCCCAAACCCTAAGGTTGCGGTTGGGTGTGTGATGGGAAAATGATAAGGAAATATCAGCAGATACCAAGCATGGGTTGATATTAGAGAAGTATGTTTTTATTTCCATTCTAATGTTCGTGTAGATGAGGTTGAGGATAAGGAAAAAAAATTTGGACGAAATTGTCCATCATAAGATAAAAAGGCCTAACACCGACCCCACCCTAAGTAGCTTCTTCATTTGTCTGCAGACCAATCCCGCCGGCTCGAAAAAAAAGATTAATTTGAGTGAAATTTGAAATATGTCATTTTATACCACGTGTCATCCACTTGATATATTTTAAAATTTACTATCAAATTCGGAAAAAAAAAGATCGATCCCCGCCGCATCCAGCCTGCTCCTCTGCCGCCCGCTCGAGGCTGGCCGCAGATCCACGTCGCCACCGCCTTCCTCCATCGCACTACCCCGCTGCAATACTTTTTCTTCGCCTCCTTCACTGCTACATTGCTACTGGGCTAGGTTCTCGTCGCCGTGCTCGCCGAAGCCAGCCGAACCGGAGAGAAGACAGAGAGGAGGCGGGTGCGAAGAACAGGCTGCCGGCCAACAGAGATGCTCCGCCGGATGGGCAAATAGGTCTATTTCTCATTTTTCCGTGATAACCCCCCTTGTTCGATGGGTTTGGAGGAGCCGAAAATGAGAGGTTCATTTCTCTATCCTTAACCCTCTTCATTTCCCTGTCCTAATATGAGTCAACCCGCTCTCCATTTCCCCAACCTAGAGCACCTAATAACCGTCTCAAGTAAAGCGCCTTAACCCTAGCTCCTAAACGCATAACCGTGGCTCCTGTAAGCGTCTCCATCGCCGACTCCGCTTCCCTCGAGCGAGCTCGGGCCCGCGTGGATTGACGCGGGAGAGCTCCAGCCGGCGGGGATCGAGGAAATCGGCGGCGAGGCACGAGGACAAAAAGCTCCAAAAACCGGTACGCCCAACGGCCCCATTCGCTTCTCCAAAAATGTTAAAAGCAAAAGCTCCCTCAAACATGCCCTAAGCTCGCCAGGCTGCGCGCTCACGCTCACATTCTAGCCCCGCCCCGTCTCCTCACTGTTTTCTCCTCTTCCAGTTGGGTCCGGGGATGTCAAATTTGGGCGCGGCGACTGAGGCGGCGGCGGAGCTCGAGGATGTGAACGGAAAGACGAAGATGGAACCCCCTGCCGCTGTTGTTCCAGGTACTTCTGCGAGCGTATGCCCTCCACATCCCCGTATGTCGCTGCAATGTCAGCTCTCGCTGTTTCTTAGAGCTAGGGTTCCAATTGGCGCTTATTGCATCGCTTCGTCTTCACCCGCACATTTTTAGTTCATTCATTTGCTAGTAGCAAGTCGGATGTTAGTTAGCATGTTCAGGCATTTTAGTCCCTTCCGTTGCTAGGACCAAGATGGATGTTAATCTTTGTCGAGAGGGTGTTCTGAATTCGTCTTGCTTTTCTTCTGACCATAGCTTCAGAGGAGACGGTGAAATGCAAAAAGAAGAAAAAGAAGAGGAAACAAGAGGAGGCAAATGCCAGTGCAACTGGAAAAGTGGAGCAGGGAGCCACCTCTGTTGTAGCTGATGGTCTGGGTATGTGCTCGTACTCTTGCGACCTTGCCATAAGTTGCAACAAGTCTTTTGCTGCCAGCATGGAGCCAGGGTTATTAAATACCAAACGGTGTTAGGGCTATTGTTCATTAACTTCTTCAGCTTGTTGCACTATGATTACATCGCCAATCTGCTATGCCAGTTAAATTGGTTGAAAGTGTGTTTTTGCTCATTACACTGGGGGATAGTATGTTAAGCAGAGTTTTTTTAAATGATTTTAGCATTACGAGGGACACCAAAATTGAAGAAGAAGAAGGAGGAGGAGGTGAATGCAAAGGATGGGGAGATGGTGGAACAGGAAGCCATCACCAAAGTTGTTTCAGGTATGCATGTCCATCTTCAGCCTTGCATTGTGGTTGCATTACCTATCTGCTATGCCAATAAACTCAGTTAATAGTGTATTAAGCAGAGTTTGTTTTACGATTTTAGCATTGGAAGGTTCACCAAAATTAAAAAAGAAAAAGGAGGCAAAGGCAAAGGAGGGGGAGATGGCAGAACCGGAAGTCACCACCAAAGTTGTTTCTGGTATGCATTTGCATCTTCGGCCTTGCACTCTGATTGCATTGTCATTCTGTTTCGCGGGTAAAATCGGTTTATAATGTGCTTTTGTTCATTAATGATTATGTTGGAGATAGTATTAAGCAGAGTTTGTTTTACAATTTTAGCATTGGAAGGGACACCAAAATTAAAAAAGAAAAAGGAGACAAAGGCAAAGGATGGGGAGATGGTGGAACAAGAAGCCGCCACTAATGTCGTTTCTGGTATGATATACATCTTCAACCTTGCTATCTATCACAACCATGATTTTATGTGGTCTTAGAGCTACTATTTCTCTTTATCGAATGGCGATGGGTTCTTAAATTTGGTTTGTCTTCACCTTCAAATGATTAGATAGATTTATCATTAATGTCCTGTTACCTTGAATTTTGCACATGATTGCATTGCTCCCGTGATGTTAGTAAGCTCCATTACAGTAAGTATTCTAAGTAGGGTTCTTTATCCTTTTATAGCATTTGATGAGACACCAAAGTTGAAGAAGAAGAAGAAAAAGAAAAAGAAGAATGAGGAGGAGGTAAAGGAGAGGGGGATGGTGCAGCAAGGAGCCAACACCTCTGCTGTTTCAGGTATGCATGTACTGTCTTTGTTATGATTTACAGAATGCTACATTAGGGCTTATACGTAGTGCTTTTCCTTGCGTTGTTCTGGTTTGTTGTCACATGGTTTGATAGAGCATTCACTTCTCCAGCGCGTTGCTATGTGATTGCATTGCCGAACTGCTATGCCAATCAAATCGATTAATCGTGTGTTTTAGTTCATTAAGCTGGAGATCGTATTTTAAGCATGATTTCTTTACGGTTTTAGCATCAGAAGGGATGCCAAAACTAAAGGAGGTGAAGGCAAAGAATGGGGAGATGGTGGAACAGGAAACCATCACCAAAGCTGTTTCTGGTATGCATGTCCATCTTTGGCCTTGCACTGTGATTGCATTGCGTATCTGCTACGCCAATCAAATCAGTTAATAGTGTGTTAAGCTGAGTTTGTTTTACAATTTTGGCATTGGAAGGGACACCAAAATTAAAAAAGAAAAAGGAGGCAAAGGCAACGGATGGGGAGATGGAGGAGCAGGAAGCCCCCAACAATGTCGTTTCTGGTATGCATTTACATCTTCAACCTTGCTAGATATTACAGCCATGCTTTTACATGGGCTTAGAGGCTAGAGCTACTATTTCTATTTATTCAAATGGCTATGGATTCTTAAATTTGGTTTTTCTTCACTTTCAAATGATTAAATAGATTTATATTCTGTTACCTTGCATGTTGCACATGATTGCATTGCTCCCGTGATGTTAGTAAGCTTCATTACTAGTTTTCCGGTGTGTTTCTGTACAGTTAGCATTCTAAGTAGGGTTCTTTATCCTTTTCTAGCATTCGATGAGACACCAAAATGCAAGAAGAAGAAGAAAAAGAAGAATGAGGAGGAGGTAATGGAAAGGGGGTTGGTGCAGGAAGGAGCCAACACCTCTGCTGTTTCAGGTATGCTGCACTGGTTTCGTCATGTTTGCAGAATGCTACATTAGGGCTTAGACCTAGTGTTTATCCAATGATGATTGGTGCTTTTCTTTGTGCTGTTCTGGTTTGTTGTCATATGGTTTGATAGAGCATTCAATTCTCAAGCGTGTTGCTGTGTGATTGCATTGCCAAACTGCTACGCTAATCAAATCAACTAATTGTGTGTTTTAGTTCGTTAAGCTGGAGATAGTTTTTTAAGCATGAATTTTTTTATGATTTTAGCATCAGAAGGGACACCAAAATTAAAAAAGGAGGCGAAGGCAAAGGAGGCGGAGATGGCAGTACATGAAGCCACCACCAAAGTTGTTTCTGGTATGCATTCACATCTTCAGCCTTGCTATCTATCACAGCCTTGCTTGTATGTGGGCTTAGAGCTACTAGTCTATTGTTTTGAATGGCAATAAGTTGTTGACTTTGGTATGTTTTCACTTTCAAATGATCAGATATATTTATGTTCTGTACTTATCTTACCTTGCATATTGCACTGATTGCATTGCTGCCATGTTAATAAGCTCCACTACATGTGTAAATTAAACATTCTAATCTTTATCCTTTTGTAGCACTTGATGTGACACCAAAATGCAAGGAGGAAGAGGTAAAGGAGAAAGGGATGGTTGAGGAAGGAGCCAGTACCTCTGCTGTTTCAGGTATGCATGTACTTTCCTTGTCATGTTTTGCATAATGTTGCTTTTGGGCTTCGCTCTAGTCTTTCTCTATCCGATGGTGATTGGTGCTTTTTCGTGGTTTTCTCCACGTGATTAAACTGATCAACACTATTCTCTTGCATATTGCCATATTGCATTCCTGCTGCCATGCTACTGTGTTACTTTACTTGTGTGTCAGATGTTAGTTTTCTGTAAACATTATGATTAGAGTGCTCTTCTCTTGTATATTGCCATATTGCATTCCTGCTGCCATGCTATTGTTTTACTTGTGTGTCAAATGTTAGTTTTCTGTAAACATTGTGATTAGAGTGCTTTGTTCTGTTTTAGCACTAGAGGGGACACCCAAATGCAAGGAGGAGAAAGTGAAGGAGAGTGGTATGATAGAGCATGAAGCCACAACTGCTACTATTTCAGGTTGGCACATACACCCTTGGCCCTTTTATGTTCTACAGGATGCTGCTTTACGTCTTAGAGCTATGCTACTTGATTGAGTTTCTTTTCAAATGATTTTTTATATTAATCGAATTGCTACTGCCATTTTAATAAGTTCTCTTACTAGCATGTCAGATGTTTAGTTTCTGCAGAGTAAATATTCTGATTAGAGTAGCAAAGAGCTACTCCCTTCGTCCCAATAGAAGCTTATTTCTAGGATTCATTGACTGCAACTTTGACTAATGATTTCTATGAATTTAATCAACTTGATCAATATAAGATTTATATTTCTAGATTCACCATGAAAAATATTTTCATAATACATAATTTATATATTAAGAAAATTAATTAAATTTATACTCCCTCCGTTCACAATTATAAGTCATTCTAGTCTAGCGTTCAAATTTTGTTCCCCAATATATGTCATTCTTGCTTCCCAATACACGTTTCTCTCTTTCCAATACATTTTCGCTTCCCAATAAATCTTCATCTCTATCTCTCTCGTTTTCCGCGTACCATATTTTTTCACTTCTCATTAATACCCGCGCCCACAGCCAGAATGACTTATAATTGTGTATGGAGGGAGTAGAAATCATTGGTCAAAGTCGCAGTCGACGAATCCTAGAAATAAACTTCTATTGGGATGCAGGGAGCAGTACATTTTCTTTGTATCAAATGACTACAAGTGATTTTCATTGATTCATCTTCACATGAGAGGATATTTTCATTCTCCTCTTGCATAACAACATTTAGTGCATTACGCACTTTCCATGGTAATCAAATTATACTTTTATTAGTAGCATGCTGGATGCTGGATTCTAGTGTGTGTTGTTGTTGGAATTGGTTTTCCTGTTTTTTGCGTAGGAGGGGAATACAAAATTACAAAAAAAATAAAAAACAATGGGAAGAGTAATTAGATAGGTTTGGCTAAGCAGGAAACTGCCATAGCACTTTTAGGTATTTGAGTGCATGTACCTTCAACCTTGCCTTGTGTCACAGAAAATGTCTGCTCTTCCTATGGCTAAGAACTAGGCCTTCTTCTATCAAATATTGATTGATGGTTTGATATGGTTCTTAATCATGTTCACATGATTATGTAGATTAGTTTTCTCTACACAAAGATACCACATGCCGTGCCAATCAGTTCTGTTACCAGAATCACATCTTTAATAGTATTAAGTATAATGAGTGTTCTGATTGGACTCCTTTCCCAATTTTAGCATCAGAGGTGAAACCAAAACGCAAGGAGTTGAAAAAGAATACTACGATGCAGGAGCAGGAGGAATCTCCACAAGCATTGTCAGTTCTTGTTTCATTGGATAAAATTGTGTCCAACAAACCTGGATATAACTGTACAAATGGTGAAGGGTCATCTGGAGGTGGTTATGTGAGTATGGATCCCACAAATGGGGAGGATCCTAATTGCTCCGAAGCAAAGGATGCTAATGATAAAATGATGTGTAAATCTGGAGAGGGAATTAAGAACAACTCTGAGAACTTCTGCTCGTTGCAGGAAAACTGTGAAGTTAAAAAGGAAAGTGAACAAATGAGGAAAAGAAAGCGTGATGCATCCAGCAGAGATCCATGCATCTCTTCTCAGGATTGTGACAGAGTTTCTAAGTGTTTGCTGGATTCTTCACTGGATCATGACCTTAGCTGCAGTGCTTCGTGTTTAGTTCAAGGAAGTAAAGAGAACTCGCCAATGGGATCACCAATGAGGTTTCAGAGTAAAAAACTTCTCATCCTGGATCTCAATGGTCTGCTTGCAGATATCAATATGGATTACCAAAATGCGCACATGGCACATGGAAAGGTTCGAGGGAAATTAGGTAAACTTTCTTGTCTCTGTTTCATAGTTCTGTTTATTTGTAGGAATTAAAAATATTGGCAGATACTAATCTGCAATGATTTACTCTTGTAACAGTCTTCAAGAGGCCATTTTGTGATGATTTTTTGGAATTCTGCTTCCAGAATTTCGAGGTTGGAATATGGTCGTCAAGGAAATGGTATTTTTTGTTTCCCCTCTATTTTTTTGGGCAATTGCATTTCAACCACAGATTTGGAGTTCCAATGGTGATCTTGACTCCGAATTTCATACTTTATGTTACTAGCACAACTTTTTTCATCTGAACAACACTTTTACCATAAGTCCGTTTAGTGCCATAACGGTGTTAACTTTGTTTTGAACAAATAAAACTGGACCAATTGAACAAATTTGGATAGAATTTCACAAACAGTTGTATTTGGGTCAATTCTACCACCAGCCAAGGTGCTCCATGTGTGCCCACTTTCCACTCACGGCACCCTGCCCACATGCTTGCTACCTGTGCAACCTGTCACTGCCCCCCCACCCACCCACCCCCCCGGGCTTGCATGCTGGCCACACGCGCCTATTGTTCGTATACATCATGCAATCCGTGCCAGCCCCATTGACCACCTGCCCGTGTGTCTCTGCGGCGTCTAGGGTGAGGGCGAGAGTCACCACACTAAGGATCGGGACCGAGAGAGAGAGAGAGAGAGAGAGAGTCGGGATGGGAGACTGAGAGAGGATCAGTTTGACCTTTTTTTTTCCTCTTCTAAACTATTTTTTTAAAAAAATTTCATTCATTCGTTTCCAACTAATATTGGTACGGAGGTTTAGGTTCAAAAATGTGTGGCTAAAACTCAAATTCTGAAATTCAGGGTCTAAATCACTATTAGACTGAAACTGTGGTCAAGCACAATTGCTCTTTTTTTATGTTGCTGACTGTTTTAAGTCTAATCCTTCAGGAACAATGTCAATGCAGTTGTTAATATCCTTATGCGGAACCTGAAACGGCAGCTTCAGTTTTGTTGGGTAAGTTATGGAAACCCTGTATATAGTCACAAAAGTACCTTTCCTTCACCTTTTTTAGTTGGGTAACATGCATGACTGGGTCATTCAATTTGTATCTCTTTCACTCTAAGAAGTGTGTGCAGCTCCTGCTTGCGCAAGGTCCAACCATTTTGGGTCTTTTATTTGCAGCCCTTCTCTGCATTTGTGCAAGAGGCTGTTTCCAGATCTTGAACCCGTGACCTCATCATGGTCACAAGGCAACAGCTTTACTGCTGCCCCAAGGCTCCCCTTCTTAATGTACTCATATTTATAATTGGGATAATAGTCAATACATACAGGCTCATTTTGATCCCTTGTTCGAGGCGGCTCCCTACGTGGCATGCCATGTCAGCAGTTTGGATGCCACGTCAACTTCAATTTTAGATTTTGAATTTAAAATTGATTTTTCTCTCAAACCACAAATCTGTTTTCGGATCTGCTTATACCACACTGAATTTCTTTCAATATTTGGATCGTGCTAAGATTAAACTTGAAAAATTATATATACCATGTGAATATATTTTGGTATTTTTAAAATTATAAAAAACCTCTAGAATATGATTTTTTTTTTTAAAAAAATTTCTATTACATTAACAAAAGGACATTTCCTACGTTTGGATTGCGTTTAAGATTCAGTATTATTAAAATATAAAGCGGTATATAAAAAGTTGAAAATACAAATATATTCAAGTTATGTTGAAATGATATGTCAAAAAAGTTGTATTTTTTATGTTTCTATTGCGTTAACAAAATGGCATTTTCAATATTTGGTATTAAGAGTCAATTAACTCAATTTTGCTAAAATATGAAGCAGGATATAAAAATTTCAAAATATAAAATATTTTCAAACTATTAAATTTGGACATATATATCATATGTAGAAATATGAAACTTTAAAATATAATTTTAAAATATATTCATGTATGATGGTTCAAACAGATCCAAAAATCGAGATATGGTTTGAGAGAAAAATTGATTTGAAATTTAGAACCTAAAATTGAAGCTGACGTGGTATGTCATGTGCTGATGTGGCATGCTATTTGTGCAACCACGTCGGACCAGGGACGAAATTGAGTCTATAATTAAAATCATGGACTACATTGGACCTTTGAAAAGACGAAGGATGAAATTGAGCTTTTAACTATAGTTCAAGAACTATAACGAGTATTATTTCTTTATAATCATTTTTCTAGTATTCCTGCATTATTTCTACCTACTTTCCTCAAGGTTTAATAAATGACCCCATAGGCATATTGCTACAATCTCATATGCTGTTTCTGCAAACTTTTCACATAGACCACTGTATTTTGAAAAACATTTTTAGTTCAGTAAAGTATTGTCTGCGAGACACTACTTGTTCTATTTAAAACCACCAGCATTTTTTGTTTGTGTGATGGCATCATTTGATCCAGCCCATCACCTCGGCTCCGTTTGCACCTGTCGCAACACGAGTCTGGTTGATCTTACTCTCCTCTCCATATTTGCTCTTTCCTGGTGCTTCCTGAAGTTTGTAGGTTTCAGGTTATAGTGCCTTCACCCAGATATTATTGGTGCATTTTAGTTTGCCCCTTAACTCTCAATTTCAGATTATAGTTTACCTAGGATTATTAGATTGTCTTCAAAATATGAAACACACTGGTGCGTATGTGTTGCACTACGATGGAAATGGATATGAAATATTAAATTCTCATTCTAGGTAACATTTATGCAATCAACAAACATATTAACGAGTTGGTTGACACGAGTTAAAATGTATATCGTGATGTGGGATATTTTTGCTACTGGCTAGTAAAAGCTGTAGTTATTGAATAGACACTCGTGTGTAGTTGGTGCCTGAGGTTTGATGATTATGCACTTAAAATTTATGCAAAGCAACTTTTCTTCACAAATGAACATATTTCCTTGCAACAAAAAGTCATTTTCCCATAACAAAAAATGTTTGGATTCACTTGGGTGGTGGATCGGAATGATTGAGAGATCGCCACCTGCAGGCCTAAGCCCACATCACAGGAGAGACTTTCCTGCTTTATAGTGCGGGATACACACATGCTTATATAGAGCTAAGTGACACTAACAAACTCCCTTACCAGCTCAAACAATTCAATTGGATCAATCCTATCTCTTAATGCACGTTCCATCTATTGTGTGTCCTTGTCGTGGGCTGCATGAGACCCTAACAGAAAAAGGACCCTTTCCTGTTGCAATCACTTCTTACCACAATCCCTTTTTTTTTGAGCGAAAGAAGAATTATATTAATTTGTAGATGGGTACATTCTCAAATTACAAGCAACCTGGATCGTTAAGAAATTTCTTCTAAATACACCCAAACATTATTCTTTATCTTCATGGCACTCATCCATCAAATAGCTCCAAATCTCAATGCCATACATGTATGAAAATTCATATAGATGACCGCTGATGCAAATACTCAGCAAACAAGCTGAGAACATATGCCTAAAAAGTGGCGGCCAACATTCCTGTAGGTTGAATTGAGCATAGTCTTCTTTCTTTCATCTTTCTTCTTTTTTCTGCCACTGAAGAAGAAGAAAAACAAAGACAAATCTTCTTGACACAAAATCAATCGAAATCAATTTGAGGGTAGATTTATTCTCATTGGCCCTTCATCATGGCTGGATCTAACCACGACAAAACGAAGAAGGGGCCGGAGAAATTTATTCCACGAAGACCTCATCATCCCCGCCTCGATGTCGACATCCAAAAACCTAATTCTCCATGTCATTGTACCAAGAAAATTGTTGACATCGTTGTCGCTGCCATCATCTTCATCGCAGATTTCATGGAGAGACCAAATCCACCTTACCTTCTTGCTGTCGCCGGAGAGGAAGAGGAGGAAACAAATCCCCAATACCAAAAAAATTGGCATGGAGAAGACACAATCCTAAACTATGACTCAATCTACTTAATTACTAGTGATGTTGTTAGGATTGTTGATCCTCCGGCGGCTGCGTAGGTTGTAGGGATGAGAGAGAGGAGGGCGTGGCCTGTATTGGCGGTGGTGGCGAGTTGGCGCCGTGGTGCTCACAGCGTCCAAAGGGCAGGAGGCGCAGGGGGAAGCCCCACAACAGATTTCTTCTGTTGTATTGCTTGCTTTTCTCCCTC
>BCLF01000084.1:684455-700444 GCA_001602275.1 Zoysia japonica | reverse complement strand
CCCCCCCCCCCCACCCCACCCCCCCTCCCCTTCTGTTGGGGGTATTTATAGTTTCCAAAATAACCAACTAAAGATCTGACAGATCTATCTCTTAATACTACCTAACCTAACTTCAGATCCTATTCTTGTAGTGACCTAACAAACTATAGCAGCTAGAAGCTACTTATCTCCTAATAGCCGACGGTGGACATAGCATCTCTCCTCGCCTCGACAAACAGCTCGTCCTCGAGCTGAATAATCGGGTAATTGAAAGTTTCATCATTCTGGAGTTGAGGGTAGTGGTTGGGGTTGATAACCATCAATGCGGATGGCGTCCTTGGCAGTCGCGTAGCCGTGGATCCCTCATCCTCCTTGAGCTTCTTGAAGGCGCTTTCGGTCCCGATCACAAAGCACCCGAGGTGGCCACCAGAGGCGAGGTCTAGCAGGTTGAGGCGCTCAACGTTGGCAACGTCAACTTCAGGGAGGTTGCGGAAGGCATTGACGATCTTGGATCCTTCTGGGCCGTAGACGATGAGCGGGTCCTTGCGGTTGATGTAGCGGCGGTCGGTACCTGCCGAGGTTTGATGGCCGACGCGGCGGGAGACAGCGTAAGGCTAGCGCTTGTTGCACGATAGCAGTTTGTGGATGACCCTGGTCCAGTTGGGGCAGATTCGTGCCCAAAAGACGTCAGGCAGCGGTAGGCCGACCGAGTCTGTGGCCATGTCGGCCTCCAAGGCCTTGACGAGGATGAGGGGCGGCTTGCTGCGACTGCTGCTAGGGTTTTGGGATGGCTTGGTGCGCTCGGCAGTGGCAGCCCCATCGTGCTGTAGCCCTGCATCTCATAGAGAAACACCGGTGGAAGGGTGACAGGGGGCAATGGTGGCGGCGTTTGCTGATTTCCAATTTGAAGAGGCTAACGGAGATGTCGGCGACGGCGTGAGTTAGGTCGGCGACATCTTGGCCAAGGCGTTAATCGTGACGAATATGGGTGTGCGGTCGGCACCGAGGTGGGGCTTGGCGCTGTCGTGGTGGAGAACAGCTGCAGGGTGGTGGTGGGAGGAGGGCCTGGCCTCGTTGATACTAGATTGTTAGGATCATTGATTCTCCGACGGCTGTGTAGGTTATAGGGATGAGAGAGAGGAGGGCGTGGCCTGTACTGGCGTTGGTGGCGAGTTGGTGTCGTGGTGCTCACGATGCCCAAAGGGCAGGAGGCGCAGGGGAAGCCCCACAACAGATTTCTTCGGTTGTATTGCTTGCTTTCCTCTCCCCTGTTGTGGGGTATTTATAGTTTCCTAAATATCCAACTAAAGATCTGATCATAACAGATCTATCTCTTAATACTACCTAACTTAACTTCAGATCGTATTCTTATGGCGACCTAACATACTATGGCTGCTAGAGGCTGCTTATCTTCTCATAATCGGCGGTGGACAGAACAAATGTCCTACAAAATTGTTCAGTTCTTCACTCTTGTTGCACACTGGAAAGCTCTTTCAGATATATCATCAAGATCGCTTTCAAAAAGCATTAGGTGCCAGGAAGCTTGTGTGCCAGGCTACACCTAGTGCTTAGGCAACGTGATCTCAAATTTTTTGTAGATAATGAACATAGAAAATTAGACAAAAAGTGGACGGCCAGAGGAATATTGCATATCAGTGCACACAAAAATTGTGGTATCAGTAAATAACTTCTTGCCTAAAGCCTAGACCTAAGCAAGGTAGTTGAGCTTTGCCTGGCACACAGATAGGTCTAACATGATTCATTGATGACATTTAAGGCATTGAAGTTTAAGGGTGTATTTGGTTCAGTATTTGGAGGGTACTGACCGCTCACCTATCTTGGGAAAAAAAAAGGTCGGCTATGTTAAGGGTAAAATACTCTATGGGTATTATTGTACTTTATCCTTTCTTGGGTTTCCTCATCTACTCTATATGTACTTCCCATTGGGGCTGGAATCAATACAATCCATCTCCCTAACATTGTTATCAGGGCTAGGTCCTGATGGGTTTGTCAATTTTTAGAATTGATCTGTTATATCTACTCCTTCCACACCATTTTTCTCCTGCAGTTCAACCCCTTCAGATCTGTTTGCATTAGTAGATTGTTTTGTCAACGCGTCTTCACCTTGGGTGTCGCCACTCCTTTTCCAGCCTTGGTGCTCCCCACCTTGCGGCTCCTTCCCTGCGGCTCTTCCCCCTGCGGCTCCCCCCACTTCGTAGCTCGTCGGTTTCACTGCTTCTCCCCTTTGGCGCCGACTCGGATCCCACCCCTCCCCCCGTTGGCTCCCGGCGCCGCCACTGGCTCCTCTCACGCCATGCCGCCGCTTGGCTCCCTCACTGGCTCTGGTTCTAGAGCCTACCAGCTGGGCTGCCGCTCCCTTGGTTTTGCAGTCTCGTCAGCTTCCCAGCGCCTAGATCCGACTACTTCCTGGCCGCCGAATCTGCTGTGGCTTCATCATTGGCAGGCTCCTTGCCGCTGCAACCAGCTCCATGCCACCACCAAGCCGCTCTCCAAGCCAGCCAAGCCAGACTCTTTCTTCTGTTTTCTGTAGTATGATATTTTATCAATTCATATCATTTGCTTTTCCACTGTCTTCTGCATTTGCCATATTAGATTATGTTTTACGCTTTTTTTATTTTTGTCACTAGTTACTGATTAATTTTTTATTAACTCTCTTATTGGTTAGGACATGTCTAAGTGCACTTATACTGGATATAAAACTGTTGAGAATACATCGAAACCGTTAGTACTCAAAGAACTAAAGAAATTGTGGAATAAAGAGGTTCGTAGACTTCGATGGGAGCCAGGAAGATTTTCACCTTCAAATACATTACTTGTGGATGATTCTCCCTACAAGGCAATGTGCAACCCGGTATTAGATTCACCCTTATTAATATCAGTGATTTCTGTTTTTCAGGGTACATTTTTTTTTTTGTAATCCATGCACTTTTTTTATTCGTGTTGTGCAGCCACACACTGCGATTTTCCCGCAGCCTTACAGTTATCTTACCGAGAGGGATGATTATTCATTGGGTATGCTTCACCACATTGCAATGCGTTCACTATTTTCTGTTATATATATTATATTATTCTATTGTTGCATTTACAGGGCCTGGTGGAGACCTGCGTGTATATCTCGAGAGACTTGCTGTTGCAGATGATGTTCAAGTTTTTGTTCGGGATAACCCATTTGGTCAGCCACCTATTACGGAGAGTGATCCCAACTGGAGTTTCTATGCAAAAATAGTTGATAAAGTGATGCGAAAGTACAAACGTGCATGACAATGCCAGCTGCGTGAAGTATTTTTTGTTTACTTGTTTTGCTCGGTAGATGGTTCGCATTGGTCCCGTGTAACTAACCAACGACATGTATTTTAGTAATGCAGTTTCACAGGCAAGGGGCCGTGCTGGTTCCAAGAATTTTGATAGTTCTCTGCTGATAGAGCACCTAGTTCAGCATTTTTCAAGTATAACTGAGTAGCAAGTCATTCATTACCCAGAATCAAGGGTTACAGGGTTATAAATGTTAGTTGTCATTGAAAATTTTGATGACTATGTTGTAAGAATGTTCCCATTTTTGTGTACAACTTCTCTTTTGCCTAATTGCTTTGAAGTCACTGGATTCTGCATCAGCACCATTGTTTCTTGCTAATGATGGCTGATATTCTATTGTAACAGTATATATACATGCAAGTATATTATTTCTACCTCTAATATTTTTCTCTTAACTTTATATTGTGAAATGCATTTGAGAGAGGTGCGCCTGCAGTGGAGTTTCAAGAAGCCACCATTTTCTAGGGTCATGTGAGATGCATTTATGCAATATTGGGGATACATGCGCATTCCCCTTTTATTGCTACTATACTATGAATTAACACTCTAGCAGACTTAGTTGTCACACTGACATGAACATGGATTTGTGTTCATGCTTCTTTAATCATTTCCGGCACATCTGTCATGCAGCTTCTCTGGGTACTGAACGCTGTAGGAAACGCCTCATGTTTTTAATGTTTAGTGCAGGTTACAGAGTCACGAGACCCTTATGAAGACTATGAAGTGCAGTATGGTAAGCGGAATCGTGCAGTATAAGTTCCCACTTGATCCATATAAAATGTTCTCTTGGCAAGCTATTCTGAATGTTTTGATAGGATAGATTGACTTTATCCGTAATCATGCATATATGCATATTTTGATAGGAATAAGCTTTTTGTGCGACGCGGCTTGCAAGTCAACGAGAGGGTGGTGATAACCCACTTCAGATGCTGATGATTACCTTTTAGAATCACGAGCAAGTTAGCAGAAAACCTATAGATTCTGAACCTTCTTAAAAAGATTCCATTTCTTATCCTACAAAACTAGCAATAATACTCCCTCCCGTTTGAAAATATTGACATCGTTAATTTTTAACATCAGCTTTGATCATTCGTTTTATTAAAAAAATTTGTTCTAATGTGTAAAATTATTAGTTGTGATTTAAATTTCACTAATGATAAATTAAATAATAAACAAAATTTTACACATTTGAACAAATTTTTTAAATAAAATGAATGATTAAAGTTTATATTAGAAGTTAATTGTGTCAATATTTTAAAACAAGAGGGAGTAATCAACTTGAAAGCTTCTGACGTAATAATTGCTTGATTTAGCAGAGCTTACTAGCTTGTTGGCTCTAAGTAATTTTGACACAACAATAGCATTTTTTTGTCTCAAGCAAGTTAGGTTATGCTATAGAAGAAACCCCTACATGAAGGATTATTTTAAAAAACATGAAAAGGGATAAAAAATGACAAAAAAAAGGAAGGAAGAAAAAGAAAAACCAAACTGAAAAGAGGAAAAAACCACTCCTACTTGAAGTTTGGTCTTTCTCTACTTTTTTTTTCCACATAATTAGAATGATTTAACATCCCGTTAGGAATTGGTGCTTTCTTTGACCTTCATTGTATATGCCTGAACCACCTTAAGAAAGGTTGCACAAACTTCTTCTCAATTGGTGTCACTCTAATCTCTCTTATATGTCATTGTTTCGGGGACATTCTCTTTTTGTGGTCACAAATTCAATGGAACTTACACATTTCTGCTATGTCTATTGGATGAGGTAAACCAGGTCTCCTTAAATATCTATATATGGAAGCATCACGTTTAGGGATGAAAGTTTTTTATTTTTTAGGTCAGTGGGCCGGCCCAAATTTTTTTAAAAAGCCTTGATTTTTCTCTCCACCTCTTCTCCACCTTATATTGTTAATTAGATAAAATAAACTAAAAGCTTGACCCACAATACGCATTGGGTACCCACTTTCATCCCTAATTCACGCTCTTCTCCAGAGTGATGTCATGCTAGCTTATGCATGCCTAAATTAGGCTGCAGACTGCAGCGCATCGAAATTAATCAATTGATGTGCATGGTTATGCTTCGTGAGCCGCTTGAAAACTACGAGCATGGACCGTCATCATGAAGATGTGATGCGACTTAGTCTTAGTGGGCAAACAACAAACACATCACTTGGGGATCTTGGTTTCTTTCTTCCTCGCTCAGGAGGTTGATATGCAGATATCGTCGTCTCATGCTGCATGTGACGACCTTCCTTTTCTGCTTCCACTTTGGTGAGCCTCTCTCTCTGTGTCTCTCTCTCTCTTTCTCTCTCTCTCTCTCTACACAGAGAGAGAGAGAGAGGAAACGCTATATAGTTTTATGTTTCCAGCCTCGATCCAGTTCAAAGATCCAACTTCGAAGTAAAGGGGACAAAACATACCGTCGCATACGGCCAAATGCAAGGTTTTGCTACATCGATAAGTGGAGCTGTCCGCAGTGGAAGAATCATGCCGACTAAACAAACCATCTTGGTACCTCGAAGACCTAAACAAATCTCAAGATGTTTAAACTAAACTCCCAAGAGCTCTAACGGTATTGCTACGGTACGTGTCGATCGATGCATCTCATGCCAGTGATTAGACATGAAAAATATAAGCTAGCCATGTGCATCGCAGTTTAGTTACAATTATCTGTTTTTTGACCGGCACCACCAGGAATTGATTGGTCAGTTCGCTAGTTTATCATGAATCAATTCATAATGGCTCCTTTGTAACGTAACGTAGTAGAATTTTTGCAGAAATCATACATAAATTTTATAAAAATACATTCAGTTTTGTTTTAAAGAGGCAAGTAGCAGTAGAGTACTGTATGAATCAAGAGGGACCCAGCCGGATACCTGACCTACCGTGCTGGAGAACACTCATCTGGTCTTCATAGGGGTCACATGGGTGCTGGTGGAAGCTTCCGACGCAGGAAAAGAAAACTGTGGAGGTAGGCATCATGTGTGCCAGCCAGCCAGCCTGGCTGGTGAAGATGTGTCTTTTGTTTCTTTGAACAAGAATGGCGCTAATGCAAGAGGATTATTGGTGGTGGGGGCAGATGGTGCCCTGCCCTGCTCTGCCTTGATAATTTTTGGTTGCCAAAGCAATTGCATGGCCATAACCAGCTTATCCTTTTCCTACATGGTTGGGCTTGCTCAGTAGTGCAAACCTCTTATCTCAATAGATAGTATTCCTTGTACACCTCAAAATAGTCATGTTAATTAATAATAATCCTTTAATCCAACTGTAGGCATCCTACAGAATTTTCCCCCTGTGGTTTCCATAGATCTGTTCAGTTTGAGAATATTTTATAACTATTAGTAGTAGTAGTAGTATATTTCATATGTGCCTGACCAGAGTGAAAGACATCAAGCTTCCGGATCTGACTGTTTGCGAACGTTATTACCCTGAATCGAATAATCTCCACAGGTTGCCATAAAAATGAATGCCACATCAGGATTCCTTGAAAGTAAGAGACTGCTCCTAGAAAAGGAGCTGGAAAGGTGAAGATGGAGACAGAGATCAGATCTTGCCCACTACCTTGGGCATTTCTTGGACATAAATATTTTACTCCATGCTTAGCTAACCTTTGCTAGCAGTGATGCGCCTACTCTCGGCCATGTGTTTGGTGTCAAGGAGAAGACATATCAAAGCTGTGCTCCCATGTGTTGTTTTGGATATTATTATTACTGACCCCACTAGTATCACTATGCAAAAACTTCTGCATTATTATTGCATGGTTCCAGTACTGGTGGAAAAATCCTTACTTTCTTATATTTGTTTAGTTGTTGCTATTTAGCAGTCAAGGGGTCCGGTCCTTTGTGGAATCGATGGAGATAGATGGCGTATCTCTTTCACTCCTCAATGCTGTCATCAATGTGTTTTCTGGATGATTACAGGATCAATAGACTGTTACCTGAAACGCCCAATCCGATTATGAGTTGTTCTAGTTATTGTTGCAGGCCCTGGACAAGAAGGAAAGCTAGCCTGCCTCTTTCAGATGGATCGGATTCTAGGATCCATTGGTGATCCTTCTCTGCATCGTCGCTATAACGAAAAGAAAAACTCAACTACATAGAAGTACGTTGTTTCACTGGTCACGCGTGGGTCTTAATCGAATCCTGTCAAAATGCAATCAATTTTATAGGTGAGATGACAAACATGTTTGATCTCCCTCAGCCAGGCCGTTTAATTACTACTTATGTATCCTAGAATTGCACATAATTCCTTCTTCATTTCCCTTTTTAAGGTTCCATTTGAAATGAGGGAATTCTTCATATTTTTGTATTTTTTCTGTAAAATTGATTTAATTTATGCAAAATTCTTACGTTCCAAACGAAGCTTAATAAAAGCACTAGTACTCCTTGGACAGATCAGTTTTTGCCGAACCCTGAGATGGATTTGCATCAACAGTGAACGTACTGTCTTCTGTCACATGCGCCATCTGATTTTATTCAGGTTCTCATTTAGACTACAGGAAAATAATGCAAAGATGGTTGGTTGGAGTCACTCTGGGCTACGGGACCCAAATTTTCGGGTTGGGTAATTCGGATTTTTAAAATTTCGGGTTTTAAAAAATAATATCCGAATTTCACTCAAGATAAAATTAAACCCAACAATTCGGGTACCCGATATTTCGGGTTTGAGTTCGGTAAACTCGAATTACCTGAATTTACACTGTCACATTAAATTATAGTTATAATTGATGTCACCTGACACCGTATTATTAGAGTTCAGCGCGGGTGACCTTATACTAGATGAAGATTTATATGTTTTTGTATGTTATTTGTGAGCTGAGCATAGTTGACTTGGGATGTGAATAACTAGATCTAGAATTTGACTAATAATAATGAGTTATAATAGGTTAAAAAAAGACTATTTTTTAATTGTTCGGATATTTCGGGTAGTTTAGGTACCGAAAGTACAAACCTGAATAGGCCCGAAATTAATTCGGATTTTCAAATTTAGTGCCCGAAAATTTGATTTAGGTTTCAAATTTCGGGTTTTTCATGTTCGAGCTCGAGTTTTTTTTGGTTCGGGCTTTGGGCTCAGGGGTTTTGTGTCCAGAGCGAGGTTAGAGCGCGGTGGAGCCTCAGAGGGGGAACGGTGTCCCTAAATTGAAGGGATCAATTCGAGCTGCAGTATCTTGAATTTACATTTTCTCACAGCCTTTCGGTCAGAAAATTAATGGATGAGATCTGATGCTACAGTAACATAAACAATACCATATAAATAGTGTTTTCAGCACGATAAAAACAAACAAATAATTTGATAAACAGTATAAACTGTACCCTAAATTTCCTAAATTTTACTCTCAATGCACCGAATGCACCGGATCCGGATCCCTCGGAGGGACGAGCTCGAGCGGGCGTCGGTTCCTCTGATCGATGGCTGTGCAGATGGCACCACTGCACAGCCTGCGATGCTTCAACAGCACGCACGGCTTGGGGTGCCGTGGCGGGTCTTCACGGATGCACCCCATGAATGCACTGTTGGTTAGTACCATAGCTCCTTCATCCTGACCCATCCTTCCTTCCATTCAACGCCGGCTTGACCAGACACCATGACAAGAGGATGATTACGCATTGCTGTGCAGTGCAGTGCAGGTACTTGCATCCAGATTAGCAGCACTAATGCGCACAGCTAAGCCATGGCGACCATTGGATTTGGCAGCGTTACCAACCGCTGGGGAATGGAGGAAGGAATTCTGTTTTTTCACTGAACCCAGCCAGCTGTGCACAAGGCTACTGTACCTTTCTTGCCTTCACACCAAGTGCGGGGCCAGTGCAGAGAGAGAGAGAGAGAGAGATGGGCACATGGGTTGCTGAGAGAGGAGGAAGAGAGAGAATAGCACGGGGTTGGAATGGCTGGCTGGTCCAGTAGGCCATGGCGCTGCAATCCAACGATTCCAACAATATTTTGTCAGTCTCTCTCTCCGTCTCCCTTTCTTCGGCTCACACAAGCATAGAAGAGTAGCTTCCGTCCTCTTTAACTGCACAGTGTTATCCATATTAATTAACCTGTCATTCCCGGTTAGCTAACAAAAGCTGATTCATTTGCAATGCAATGCCTCCCTCCTCATTGATTTTCTAAGCTTCAGCCTCAGTCGTCGCCCTCGCCATTCCCTTACCTTCCCTCCCGTCCCTTCTGGTGGTGGTTCCCGGCCATAGGAACAAGAGGAGGGAAGGCGGGAGATTCTTCTTGGTGGTCATGCGTCTTTCCTCGGCAATATTGCCACTCTGCTAGCTGGAGCTGGAGTTCTGGAGAGTGCGGGGCAGCGGTTGGTGGCGTTCTTGGTTTTATTCTGGAGGAGAACCAGGATCTTGGAAGAGCTAGCTGCCTAGCCCCGCCTCCCCGGGAAACTGGGACTGCCGGAGATGACACGGTTTTCTTGAGCTGGTGGTAGCGAGGAGCAGCCTCCTGCATTTCGGGGTCCTCCTGCTGCTGGCTTTCTCCTCGAGGCGTGGGGGCGTTGGTTGGCGCAAGGAGGGAGGGAGATGCCGGCCAAGTACCTGCATGCGTTGGGGGAGGACAGGCGGCCGGAGCTCCACCGCCAGGTCGGCTGCGTCACCGGGATCTTGCAGGCATTCGACCGTCGCCACCCGCTCACCGCGCACAAGAGGCTTCTTCCCCCAGGTCTCACTGCTCCTCCTTCCCTTCGGCCCCTTCCGTCCGTCGTACCGCCCATTCTTTCTGCAAGATTGGAATTTTTTCCTGCCTACATTTTTGCTGTTTGGTTGCTGCAGCATACAAGTAGCAGTACGAACCTTGATCTGTCTTTTGCTGTCGATACGGCTTATATATATGGATTATGGGCAAGAAATGGTTGAGATTTGGAGACATTTCAGGTTCTGTTTGTGATTTTCGTGATGTAACAAGGGCATGCAGCCGTTGTGTTCATTCAATTCAACTTTCAATGAATTTCTTGGTGTTTTTTTACTAACTGTGTTACCTAAATCTGTCTTTTTTTTGTGATCACCATCCCCTATTAATTTTTTTGGAACTATGATTAAACTTCATTAATCATCAAGGGAGTTACAATCATATTGTAAACAATGCAACAAAAAAGACGGTGGTGGCTTGATATCAGCGGGGCAGGTTTACGAACCTTCATGTAGATAAGAAAAATATACTAGGCTTAACTGATAGGTGGCACCCGTTCACTCCTCCCATTAGATCACAGGAGGATTTTCCCCGGCGATTTGCTCTTTTAATTGACAAGTGACGCTGACGTTTTGTTTCTTCTTTATATGGTGCCAAACCATTTTCTTTTTGTTATAATAAACATCATGTTTCTTGTATCTGCTTGAGCACTGACAGTAGTTTCACTTCCTGAACAGGTCCTGTGCTGTCCGGCAGTCCAAGTGTAGGTGGTGATTGCGCAAGATACTCACCTCAGATTGTTCTCGTGAGTTTCTGTATTTTGTGTATACAACAAGTAGAGACACACATGCTTTATTTCTGTCATCCATATACTCACTGAATTGCTGATTTTAATTGCTTCAAACTGCCTTCAGCAGAACAACTTGAGCAAAACTTGGACTGAGAACCATAGAGCACCAGCAGCCGAACTGTCTCAAACCTCTTATTCATCATCGCCATCATCGTCATTCTCCTCCCTGGATGGCAACAGGTCAACGCAACAAGATCTGTCATCCACTGACAGAATGCTATTTCCTGAGAGACCGTTCAAGAGCTCTCTGAAGCTGAAGAGTTCTTTCGATAGTGACAATGGACTTGACTACCCTGATGATACCCTTGTTAACCCTGGCAACATGCCCATAGATGAATCCAGACTGCCAACTCTTGGTATACGGAATCTTGTGAAGGATTCAATCTACAAGGATAGTCGGGATTCGTCGGTCAGAATATCAACCAAGGAAGACGTTAAAAGCCACCCATTCAACTGTGGAGATGTACCTAGGCAGTTGGATGGGCCTCCTAGCGACAGTACACTAGGAAAAAGCAAGGGACTCATGGACATCAATGAATCGCTTCGAGTATTAGCGAAGCTCAGGGAAGCCTCTCGGACTCCATCTGAACCAGGCCATCATGCAAGACTTCCATACGACGCTCCTCGGTTCTCATATGACGGAAAGGAAGCAGCATCAAAACTGAGGGAAGTACCAAGGTTGTCACTGGACATCAAAGAAGGTCACCTTTGGAATCAAGAAATGGACTTGAGATCAAAGGCAAGCATGAATGTTTCTGGCAGAAGCAGTAGTACTATTAATGAGACCCAGCAGGAACAGTCTGCCTGTAAGCGTCTTCCTAGTGTTGTCGCCAAACTCATGGGTTTGGAAGATTTGCCTAAGCATAATGACAATGCAGCAGCATTGCAGGCATGCAAAGCAGTTGAAGGAAACAAGCAAGATTCCGTGTTGAACCCCTTGAGCATCTCCTCCCATAATGAGCCTGCTCCTCGACAAAAAAGGGTTCAGGAATCAACAGTCAGAAATGTACCCAACTCTAAGTTTCCTATTGAAGCTGCACCGTGGAAGCAACAAGAAAGGATTGTTCTACCTCGAAGGTTGCCTAAGGGATCAAAAGGAGCACAAGGAAGAGAACAAGGTGCTGTGTCAGTCTTCAGCGACATAGAGAAGCGGCTCAAAGACCTTGATTTTCAACACTCAAACAAGGACATCAGAGCGCTTAAGCAGATCTTGGATTCCATGGAAGCAAAAGGGCTGTTGCAAAACAAGAAACGGGAGGAGACATCCATGGGAAAGTCATATGATGGAAGTCCTGATGGCAAAGAGGTAACCAGTGCAAACTTGGGACTGAACAGTGTGGCAAATCCCACGTGGGTGGCTGAGGATAAAAGCGCAGAAAACTCTTTCAGATCACCTATTGTAATCATGAAGCCGTCAAAATCCACAAACCTATTTAGCGAAGTGGATCCTTCTGTCGTTCCATTAAGGCGTCCATCTGATCTCCCACAGTTGGAAACACCCTATAGTACTGATAAAAGGAAGGTTTCAGTGATCAATAGGACAGCTAAAGAGCAACATGCAAAATCTAGTCCAAGGGTGCCTACTACTCAACCCCTTGCTTCTTATGATAGGAGATCGACTGGAAGGAATGATGAGAGCAGCAGCAAGCAGAAACCTAGTTCACTGGTGGCTACTGATAGCTCATCCAGAGGACAGAGGTTGCCAAGAGACAGTAGCATAGGATTGCAAAAGAATAATAGTTCCACTAGCCCCAGGTTACTACAGAAAAAACTCGATTCAGAGCGGAGGGCTAGACCACCTATTCCTTCTTCTGAGTCTAACAAAAGCCAAAGGTGTGCAGATAAGAATAGTTTAGATACAGTATCACCCCGGAGGAAATTCAGAAGGAAACCTGTGCATGCACAAGAAGGTGATGATGGCATGCATAATGGATCGAATAACAGGACAAGAAGCCTGAACCACCAAAGCAGTGATATGTCAGCGAGGTCAGATGGTAGTATGAGTGTTGCTTCTGAGCTCGATCTAGAAGTTACAAGCACTGACAAATCTGCAGAAGTGGACATTTCTAACTTTCAGCAAGACACTGGGACTCCATCTGGAAGGAATCCACAAAAATTGGTAAAGTATTTTTCTCCTGAATATTCTTTACAAGTAGAGAAGAAAAACTGTATATGCTAACTAATTTATACTCCAAGGCTTAATTTATGCTAAAATGATGATATTATTCTATGAGTCAACTACTATATATGACAAAAAATGGTCATGCATAGTGGACATAAAGGCTTGGTTTTGATTTTATGTAAATGTCTCGCTGAGGCAAGTTGTGTCAAGAAAGAGAATGCCAGTTTAAATCATACAATGCACCATACTAATATTTGTGATCTGTACAATTTCTTCAGAAAACCTCATATAAGGATGTGTCAGCTGCAGACATGTCAACAGCCATCGTGGAAAGGCCAAGTCCAGTTTCTGTGTTGGACTCTTTTTTTGATCAGGAGGATCCCTTTCCCAGCAGTAAGACCTCAAATTTATCTAGTGTTGGCAATATAACCTATATGTTAACTCCCAAATCTTTTGTTTTTTAACTATAGCTTAGGGAAGCTCAGGCATGATCATTAGTACTGTGGTGCCAATTTAATTATCTGTTCATTCTGATTATTACTTGCATTGTCAAAGCAATATTTGAAACTGCTTCAAGGGGCTCCATGTCCTATATATGTAGAGCATACATAATTCACGATAGGTGGTATAGCGTGCTGGAGCAGTAAAGAAGTACAAAATCACCTTATATTTGTGGCACATGGTCCTTCTCTATCATCCTGACTAGAGTAGTGTGCTGTGATTAGTTGCAAGCCTTCACATTTGTCCTCAACGATGGAAAGGTGGTAAGAGGCAAACATTAGCAATACTGTTCGTTGTATCTTGATCTTACCAATCTCTCTTTATACCTCAACACATGCCTTGCTGGGTATGTTTGAGGGACAGTATACACCATATTGCATCAGTCTTCAAGTATTGAGCAGACTTTCATGACAGATTATCTTTGCTGCATGAATGTATATTATAAATTCCATCACTACTGCATGCCTGCATCAATGGTATCTAAGTACAACATTTTGTGCACTGAAGTTCAGTTTGTGAGTACTCAACAACATAGAATAGGTTTATTATATCTTATAGTAAATATTGTAAAACCCTGGGTTTTGTTATTCTTTTCTCACAATCCAAATGTTAGAATACACATGTCATGTTCCTTGCTATTTCTTGATAGAGATGGGGTTTTGTAAAATAATATGACATAAAACTGTGGTTAAGTGACACAAACCAAAATATGAGGTTTCGTGAAACAAGAACAATAAAACCTGGGGTTTTATGAAATTTACTCCTATACCTATTGCAGCTGGAGTGAAATTTATATGACCAAAAAATTAGAGATCTCTTATTGAATAGGAGTTTTTATCCAGTTTTCGATTTCTTTGCTATTTGCAAATGATACATGCACTATCATTGACTATTGTGCATGATTGATTTCTAAAACTTAACTTTTCACTCTGATGATGTGACGTGACCATTGACTGACCTGCTGTTCACTGAAACCCGCAGATGAGGGGCGACATCAATCTGAGGAGCGCTTGAAGTATTCTGATACACAGCCAACTCACACTATGCAGTCCAAGAACAGTATGCTTGCTAATGCAGCAAGCCTGCTTGAGAAGCTCCAGCAGCTTAGCTCAAACAAGGATGATGAGGCACCTCCAGTGGATCATATTGCTTTCTTATGCGAGACAGAGAATCCAGACGAGCGTTATTTGTCTGAGATACTGCTGGCATCAGGCCTTCTTATGAAAGATCTGGGTTCTGGACAGACTGTTCCCCTGCCCCACTCTTCTGGATACCCTATTAACCCCGACTTGTTCCTCGTCTTGGAGCAAAGAAAGGCAGGATGGGCCAGTAAACCTGATGGCATCCATCAAAGAACAAATGGAATGAAGTCTGATCCCAAGAGAGCCCACCGGAAGCTAATTTTTGACACTGTGAATGAACTTCTCTTTCACAAGTTTGAGAAGGAAACATCAGTCTATTCTCTTGGCTCCTGCACGAGAGCAAAGGATCTAACTGTGCAGGTTCTGAGCGGGCAGCAACTGGTTAAATACCTCTCTTCAGGGATCGAAGACCTTGAGGCAGAGCGATCGCACATCTGCCAGAAGGACAGCAGCGTTATCCCTGATGCAGAGATCCTGCACAGGCTGCAGGGATGGACGAGCTTCAGCAGGGAGCTCCCGGGAATGGTACTGGAGATCGAGAGGTCAATATTCAAGGAGCTGGTGGATGAGGTTGTGCGTGGCGAGTCCACCGACAGCCTGCAGATGAAGGCAGCAGGGAGGCGCAGAAGGCGGCTCTTTGCGTAATGCTGTTTGGCTGACCATTCATCAGATTGAATTGGAAAGATTTGATTTAAGTTGCTTTGTTTGACATGAGAGTGTGTTCCTCTGAAGAGAGAAGGTATAAGAGTTGTTGTATAAGCAGCGGAGATCAGGGACCTGAGCGATAAGGATTTGTGCTATGTAGATACTATATCAGTGCTTTTTTGTGTTTCTTTCAAGAAGTCTTTTCCCAGTTGAATACTTAATGGCATCCTTCCCCAGCAATAAGCTGTTTATCTTTTATGTATGCTACCGATCCACTTGGTAGCTGCCATACTTTCTAGTAGTACAAGGATGAGTGTGTTTTCACTATGCGATCCTATTTGGAATTCCCTTGTCAAGCTAGAAATAATGATGGCTTGGGAATATGCTTCTATAGGACTCCCTTCTTTTTTTTTTAATTGTAGTTGTTGATATTTAACATTATCTTTGATCATTTATCTTTATTAAAATAATTAATTTAAATGTGTAACATTATTTTATGTTTCAAATACCTTTAGTGATAAAGTAAATTATAACAAAATATATTATACTTATCATAATTTTTTTGAATAAAATGAATGGTCAAAGATAACATTAAAAGTTAAAATTCAAGAAGAAATTTCTTATTCGTCATCGAAAATTATATTTTTTTTTTTATTCGCTATCGAAAATTTAGTCTTCTTTTATTTGCCACTAGTTTTAATTTTGCTTCTTTTTTATGCCATGACCACCATTTACTAAACCAAAAATGCGTATCTAAGTACTGCATGAATTTATATTTTCCAATATTTATGATTAA
>BCLF01000084.1:597360-665224 GCA_001602275.1 Zoysia japonica | reverse complement strand
GTACCTATTAATAGCAATACCCAAATTTCCACATTATGCCTTGTCGCCGTAGTTTACTTATTGTTGGGTAGATCACATGCTTAGATTGCTACTATCGGGTTGGGTGTGTTTAAATGGATCATTATACATGCTTCACGAGGATTAATAGGAGATTAATAGCAACTTGATAGTGATGATTTGGGCGATATGGTTGGTGTAGAACTGTTTGCAGGGTTACTGACACTGTTCCTTGGTAAGTTATCTTCCCAAATCTAAGGATCGGTTCGTGGAGCGACCACCCATGTGTTTTCGTACAGCCACGATGCCAAGAATGGGCTGGCCTGGCGTAGTAAGTGATGAAAACCAGTTCTGTGCGTGTCAGCTGGTGGAGCGGGGAAAGCGGGTTACGCCTGGATCCGCTTGGAGCGAGATGTGTGGGGAAGAGAGGGTTACTCCCAGGAACCATTCGGCACAAGAGAGGGCCTCTCGGGTTCCGGTTAGTGCCCGACGGGTGAAACCTCAGTGGGCACGTACAAACTGGCGGAAGTCATGGAAAAACCTTGTAGTGATCTCTTGGCCCTCACACCAAAGGAAGTGTGCGAGTGCGACGGCACAGGCATAATAGAGATTCTTTTTAATCACCTGGCAACAGGAGATGAAATCACTACTCGTGAGGAAATTTGTACAACCTCTGCAGAGTGTAAAACTGTCTTGACAGCCGTGCTCACGGTAATGAGTATTGCATGGACCCTCACATGATTAGCGGGAATTAGTAATGGTATTGGTATTGGGTTGGATTGGTAAATCACAGTGGGAGACTGTGATCTAATTCTGTTACTCATTTTACTGTTCTACGAAATCTTTCACTTAGTAATTAGGTGCTTAATAGGAATTGTGTGTCTCTAATGTGTGTTTTTATGCAATTAAAACCGATATTGCCTGTTCCTTGATAATTGCCACATGTCATATGCTTCCCACACTTGCTGAGTACACCCGTACTCAACCTTGCCTTTATAATGGCTGCTCAGTAGAGGGAAAACTCTGGGAGAACTTTGAAGACCCTGGAGCCGACGTCTAGGCGAGCTATTCGGTCAACTGCCTGTGGAGCCCAGAAGCTTTCGTTTCGTTTCCGCTATTTAGTTTATAATTTGATAAGACTCTTAGTCTATTCTTATAATAGTGAGTTATTCGAGACATTGTTCTGTTTTACCATTTATGAAGTCACTTTATGTATGAAACTTATTCCTGAGCATACATAAAGAGTCATTCGGTTTTAATCATAAAACCGGGTGTGACACTTTGCGTTCCTAAATTTTTGTCACCAATAACTTCTTACACTAACCTTTACTATTCATCTTATTCAATAAAGTTTAATGAATATTATATATTTTGTTATAATTTGTTTTGTCATTAGAGTTGTTTGAATCATGACTCATGAGTTATAATTTTGCACATTTAAATTAATTTTTTTAAATAAGATGAATATTGAAATTAATGTTATGAATTAACGGTGTTATGTTGGATCCTAATTTTACACAACACTGAACATTCTTCCTCGTGTTTAAGTTGGTGTAAGGTAGCGGCAAGGCAACGTGCCTGTTTGGAGAACACATCCCACCGGCGGACTGAGGAAGAAGAACGCTTGAGATCCACCATTTTATACCATGCTATAAATATAACTTATGTTGAAAAATAACCTTACGGGGCATAGATACGTTACAAGACTCCAATACTGGAATGGAAATGGGAGACTGAAAAATATATAGAGACATAAGTTAGTACCCCAAAAAATAAAGAGTACTAACTTATGTCTCATATTTTTCAGTCACCCATTTTTCACCATCATTCTAAACATACCCCCATTGCCAACACATTCGAGCTTACATACAGATTTGGCAGGGCAACAGTTTTGATTCATCTGTATATCTAAGTTTAGAATTAGAGGGCTACCTTACACAACTACAAAGGCGAACCTTCTATGAACCAGAAATAAACGGGATCTCAGCCAGCGAAGTGGGAAGGGATGATACATCAAAACCTTGTGTAGCTAGAAAGCAGAGTATACCAGCTGCATAACCTGCAAGGGCGAAACCACTCACCTGCAAACACAAGAAACGGTAAAGACTTAATATATGGGCACAAAACTTGAAAAGGACGTACTCCGTATGTGTGCTACTGCAGGCCTGGTTTAATCAACTCATGTAGTAAGGTGAAGTCTAAAACCACCAAATGGCTCTCAAACTAAACTTATAATCGAGACAATATCAGCTTGTACAAAAAAGATTTAACAGATTGTCCTGTAAATATAGGAAATTCTACTTAAATACAGATGGCTAATATCGCAACAAAGATTTTTTTTTTCAGAAATATATGGTATTAGCATTACATGCCTCATGACACATCATTGAATTTTTAAAGTTGTGAGGATATTACCTTTTTGAAATACCAAAAGAAATCCACCTTTTCCATTCCCATAAAAGCTACTCCTGCTGCAGAGCCAATGATAAGCATTGAACCACCAGTACCGGCACAGAATGCAATAAGCTGCCAGAAGTCCGAATCTTGAGGGTACGAATTCAGGTCATACATCCCCATGGTTGCAGCAACAAGTGGAACATTGTCCACAATTGCAGATGCCACACCAATTGCACTAGCAATGAGATCACCATTTGGTATGTTGGCATCAAGATAGTTCGCTAACTGCCTCAGGATCCCTGCAGATTCCAAGCTGTTGCCAAGGGAAAGAACTGTATTAGAGAGAGAGAGAGAGAGAGAGAGAGATTTACTATCGCTTAACCGATACAAGACAGCCCTATGGTCTGATTTCAGTTTTGGCTCTACTTGCTTCATCCAAGAGGTTGAAAGCAATGATCTTCTTTCAAAACAAATAGCCTGATTTTAAGCCATGCTTGTATTTGAACCGATTAGTAGTGTGCTTGTTCGTGTGGCATGGTTTATAAACATTATGTTTGGAAACAATGTAAATCTATTAGACATTAATTTTCTGTTCCTACAATTAAATGAATAAAGGAAAAAAAGGTTGCAACCTGAATTTTTTTACATCTAAGTTTTCCATTTAGTACTAAATGAATAAAGGAAAATAAATATCTTCAACCAGATTTCTTTACAAAAATGCAGCCAGTAAATTTAATTACAGAATACTAATAATATTGAAATCATCTGCCAAACATATACAATTTTCAAAGTTGCATGTTTCACAAATAACTGTAGTTATAAGAGAGGGAAAAAGGATTACCTGCCAACTGATAAAAGAATCCCTAAGAAGAACAGAATTCCTTGTGTATCGATCCGTGACAGTGCCTGTGGAACTTTCAGTCTCTGCCTTTCCGAGTCACCATAATGTATAGCATCTGTCAAGATCCAGAGAATCCCCAGGCCAAGAAGCATGCCCATGTAAGGTGGCAGTCCGGTGAGAGCTTTAAAGACAGGAACAAACACTAACGCGCCTACTCCAACAGCAAGTACAAGCTGTCCTCGAGGAGCCATCTGCTCTGATGACTGTAAGCTGGATGATTTTTGAGACAATCCATTGGCTTCACTGTTTGTAACATATAACAATTTGTTAACTAAAGCACCGTTAATATGTTCCATTCAATATATAATGAGTTATCACTAGTTAACCTGGTGAGGGACATCAGAGCCAGTGGGACTGCCAGTGAAACTATCGAAGGAATAAATAAGCCCTGCCATATCACAAGCCAAACAAATATTTCATGATATAAAGTATCGTATTGCTGAAGTGGCATGGAGAAAAATAATAAACAACACAAAAACTCACACTACTATACGTGAGGATGTCTTCTTCTTAAAGCAATGTTGCGGGGGGGGGGGGGGGGGGGATCTTACCTCCACAGGTCAAAGGTATTATTATTTTTTAAAAACGAGCCTTTGTTATCACCTATTTTTTCAGCAGTGTGGGGTCCAAAGATAAATCAATATTACAGTGCCATGATGCCCTCTCTAGGTGTTACGACCCAACATTGGTGTGCAGCTACCAGTGCTGGACACCAATGACGTCAGCAAAGCCAGCGACATTGATGGTTGCCTCCAAACACTGGTGTTGGTCATGGCTGATTAGCCGGTGGTGATGGGAATCAGCCAGACGGTGGAATCCAGAGGTGGTACCAACCGGGGGGAAATGACAGGATCTGGAAGAGGAGAGCCGGATGGTGGTGCTAGGAAAAAAAAGGTTAATCCTAGCTGTAACCTAGTTCTGATACCATGGTAAGCTGATTATCATTTCTAGGAGGCAAATAGGTCCATATAAATAGAGTACAATTGATGGTGCAATATACATAAAGCCCCATATACAATGGGTAATTATAGGAAAGGAAAGAGACATAACAAATATCTAACTCTAATAACAGAAATCTATCTCTAACAGTTATAACCTAGATATTATGAAGTTTCGATTAAGGTAGGATTTGAATGCTGTGTAAAGCTGACAGTTGCATATCTCTAGTAACACAAGAGCAGTTGTGTAAAGCTGACCTGTACTATCTTCAATGTTGTAATCTGACCATGGATCCACAGCATAGTAGTTGTCACATCACCAATTGGTGTCCACGCACCTCCGGCATTTGCTGCTATTACAACAACACCACCTAACAATCTGTTCCAGAAAACCAATGTTTTACACACTCAATGTTCTAACTAATATCCCTCCAAATAATTTATTGGCATATTTGTTGAATAAAAAAATATTTAGACCAACCTGCAGGCATGCAATGAAATCTAACTAACAGTGATATCTTTCTCTATTGCCATGAAACTAATATTTCTTTTTCTAAAAAAAACCTAGTACCAACAATCAGTTTAATGCAAGTATGCAAATCACATGTGCTGGCCTGTGATTTGCTGGCCTCAAATTAACACAAATAAAGGAGTGGAATGTCCTTATTTACCACAGTATTTACCCATTCTACAATTTTAAAAAGCACTTTTTTGTTTCTCCTAAGAAATTTCTTAAATTGCCAAAAAGGATGGTGTAAGGTCACCATTGGCATACAGACATTAGATAAACAAATGTCTCCTGTTGGATGAGGACAGGGCGATGTTAGTTGTGAAACTACAGTTACGAGTAAGGTATCTTTCGATATAATAAATGAATTATCCTAAAAACAATCATTGTTTTTTACATCTCCATGTGACCATGAAGGCCGGTGAGAGTCAGTGGGATGCAGGAGCAGAGGAGTGCCAAAATGGACAGATAGTTCTGAATATTCACTGTTCCATGGCCAAACAATACATCCCTAAAATTATTGAGGCACTGAAGAAATATTGTAAAGTCCTGATGATCAACATAAACAATGTCTTCCAAAAGCACTTGCATACAACTCATGAATTTATTCATGTTCAATAGAAAGTTTTTGATAGATTTTATGTTACTTTTGTGCTCTCTGTAGCAGTAGAATTCAAAATATGGTAAACACTACATTGATCACAGGTATTATCCAGCCATATACAAACCAGATAAAATTAAGGTAACATATAGATAATTTTCAAGGATATAATCATCATGAGACAGAATAAATGTCATGGCATAGTTGAAAAATTACTGTATAATTTGAAACATTATAGATGATGTAACAAATGTCATACTTTCTGTATTCAGATGGAGGTACAAGTTTCCGAAGCAACGACACCATCACAATAGTGGAGGTTAAGTTGTCGAGGACTGCACTCAGGAAGAAAGTCACAATACCAATCTGAAATAATGGAAACGATCACGCATAAGAAAAATAGATCAATACATAAAAAATTCTAAAAGCAAAACTATCTGAAAAAGCAATACAAATTGTGTTTCATGGAGTTGCTTCAATTCTGATTTTTTTTTTCTGAACAGTTGGAAAACTAATCTTCTCTATTCAGAATATTTCTTATATCTGTAAAAAAATTGCATATACATGCAGTCTTTTGGTAAGGCTAATTACGACAAATTGATGAGTTGCCGGTTGGTCAAGCTAATTTTCTTTTGTATGCACACTTCATGCTTCATTCTGCCATTCAAATTGAATATGGAAAAAATGAGTATGGCATGATGGTTTCTGGATGGTCAAGCTAATTTCACTTGTGCATGTGATTCATGCTTAATTATATGGTTCAAATTGACTGCAAAAATGACTATGTCTTCATTTTCTTTGAAAAAAAAATGAAGAGTATGTCATATGGGCAAATCAGAAATAATGTTATCTGATGTGTAACTGGAAAATATTTATTGTATATCAAAAGGGAGGCAGAATGTAGTATCAGACTCGTCATATTGGAATTTGAAAGCCAAATTCAGTGACCCTGTACAGCCCTAAAAAATATATAAAAAAATGTAGTGCACCATTGCAGGCTCCATACTGCTAGTCTTGAAACTTGGTTATTCAACATAATACAAGTACTCTGAAACAGTGCATTTTGCCCATTTGCAAACAGTGATGTGTGACATTCTCAAAAAAAAAAAAAAAGGAATTTTAGCACATGAATGAGTAGCGGCCTTCTTTACTTCATGGTGATGAAAATTGTTTATACAGAAACCTTGAACTTGCCTCTGCATGTATCTCACATAACTTTCAAATAAACTTGAGATTTTGTTGAATTTCACATTTGAGTCACATGCTTTACATGCATTTTTTAATGGATCAATTCACAAGCTTTAGTACAATATCTAATGAGAACGAAATATATCAAAAATGCAAACTGAAAAAGAAAGATTTTTCTCAACAGAAGAATCTAAGGATCACTGAAATTCGAGTCAACAAATTCTGTGACATCCATGGGTGGACACCAACCAGTCACAATAAGAAGTGTATAAGAGGACAAAATAAAAGAATGGAACATTTCCTTTTTTGGTAGAGGAATTCCTCTGAATTCTATTCAAGGTCAAAACAGACATTTTTAGTGAGTCAATCGGATATTTAAGCAGAAGCTAATCAACACTAAATGCCACTGAACAGTAGATCATGAAAATTACCATCTGTGTCAGTCCTGAAAGTGAAATTTTATCTGGACTACGCAGCTAGCTTTTATTCTAAGTCCCAAAGAGTAAGATTAGAAAGTTTCTTGATACTCCAATCATACAACCAGAAAACAGTTCTGATTGTTGACTATTTGGAGATACTAAAATTGAGTGTATATAGTGCTCATTGCAATACGCAGCTCAATGATGAAAGAGTATCCATTAAAAACTCACCACCCACAGAAGAGTTTTAGAGTTTCGGGTAGATATATTATCGGTCACCAGCTTAAAACCTTGGTGTGCATCAACAATTTCCACAATGGTCATTGCACCAAGCAAGAAAAACACTATTTCACTGACTTCTCCAGTTGTGTGACTCAACTCTTCAAGAGCTACATCAGTTGAGGGAGCCTACATCCATCATAAAATAAGGTAAACAATAAATATCTATAAGATAAAACCTTCTATAACTGGTTACATGATAACTGTGTGATTTGTAAAGAAAATAAGTTCTCAACATCACTATAGTGTGTCCTGAGACCTCTCAAGTTTAAAGAATCTACTGATAATGATGCATGTTACTTTTCTTTAAATTTGTTATTGATAGCTCCTTGAACCTCAAAAGGAATTGTTGATGGCATTAACTTACCCCAATGCTTCTGATAACCCATAGGCACACAGCCATCAATAATCCGACACCACTTTTGTTAAATGCTAGTGATTCTTCAAAAACGATACCCACGTAGCCAATAGCAAATACCAATATCATTGCAATGTCCTACAAAAAAAAAAAAGATTATGTTGCAATTTTATCTCTTCTGTATCCATGACAAAACAAATATGTAAACTACTAGCATATAGTTAAATTGATAAAAGTGGGCAATGTTTGCATTGAAAAATGGAAAGGCAGGCAATGTTAGAACAAGGTGAGAGCAAGTTGCTGACCTGATTAGCCTCAACCCAGGAGTGGTTTATTGCAGCTGCCCCAGCCAAAGCCGTTGCAAAGATAGTTACAGCTTTCAGAAGATCATCTTTTGGTTTGTAATTAGCATCAAAATACTCTGAGCTAACATCATCGACGGAGCATATTGGATCACAATTCCCGACCGTATCCAATAGCTGAAATTTTAGTGAAACAAAAATGCATTATTAACACCATATGAGCCAGCAACCACCACCACCATTTAGTACACATATGGAGGTAAAGTCACAAATGCTTCATTCAGAACTCATGCAACAAACTAGATGTATCTTACTGACACATGGGAATACATTGGTGCAGCATGTTCTATGCCACTCAAAATGAAACGTCCATTACATAAACTATATTTTTTGGATCTCAACCACTCCACCATGAATGGCCAGTTCGAGTGCTAAAGAATAGAATATGCATCTTTTCCAGTAATAATCTTATTCACCAAGAATTATGTAACACTCCAACCTGTTTGAAAAAAAAAAACTCGACCTGGTTGGGGTAAGACTATTAAGACAGCCCCCAACATTGCATTAACAAGATGACATTCTCATGTAGGTCGAGAAAACCCTGAACCCCTGCCCCACCCTTACATAGTCACATTGTAGCCATGTGAGAACAATCAATGACCTGGGATGTGCCTTAGACCCGTGCTTTGGTATGGGGCAGACGAGGGGATTTGTTTTAACCCCAGGCTGAAATTCACTCCCACAGGGAGTTGAACCCAGGACATGAGGATTGCTACTAGAACTAACTCAGCTAGAGGCTCACATGGGGCCTACAAATGAAGTGGCATTGGGGGATCGGTCCAAAATTGGTTGTTATGTGGGTGAGGAACAACATATAACCCTTACTGATTCAAACATAGCACCTACCTCAGAATTAATCCTTTTACACAAAGTAAGGATGAAATTATAATAGGGGCACTATGCGTGAATGTGTGTGCCAGCCCGCCAAATACGGCGGGGGTTAGCTGATTTTGGATGCGGGGTGTCACAAATTATATCTCAGAAGTTCAATGTGCACACCTTGTGTATACATTCCAACAATTCTAAAAAAAATTAAGTGTATTTACTGATCTATAAGATGGTAATTTTGCCTTAAAAAATAACTATAGCAGAAAAGCAATCATAAAATTGGTGTTAAGCTAGCATAGCATTATTTCGACATTCCTAGAAACAAAAGCACCAGACATTCTTTAAAGGATCAGCATATCAAAGAAAATCTTTAACGTAAGCTTGGTCGAGGAACGAGGAAGTAATAATGAAAAGCCTAAGTCTGCCTTTAGTGGTTCACGTAAGCATGTTCAAAAATTTTATTTCCTAGGATTGTCAATACTCATGAAATGAACTTCAATTAAGCAACCGGCCTTCAAGAACCAAAACATTGAAATGTAAAGAATGAATGCACTTGCTGTGCAGCAAGCTTGTCTAAAATGTACTGCCATGGTTATTTGATTCTTGAGCTTGCACTGAAATTTTACAAGAATCCACTTTGGATCTATGGCTCTAATATGTGGCAAGCACCCAGAGAAAGCAGAGTGTGTTTCCTTGAAATGAATTGAATTTCATAAGGGCGGTATACTTGTAAGTTCTAAGATCCAACTTCTCACTCACCAATTATCATTCCTATGTCACCTTCCAACCACATAAGGTAGTCAAACTATGATTTTTCTAAGACTACTGACAATCAGAATCTTATTATCTAACAAAAAAAAGATCACTTTCAAAGTTTTCTGATCGCCAAAAACAAAACTATTCGAATCAAAACTGAGATAAGCGGCATAGACATAGCGTCAGTTATAATCCACCAGCCAGGTGAACTGATACGGCTGAGCTTTCTCTCTCAATGCCGTAGCTTAGCACCGCAATCCGCTTAGAGTTAGATGCGTTGTGGAGCCCAGGAGGATACGAAGACACATACCTCGTAGTCGGCGGTATCCTCTGAAGGCACCTGCGGCGGGGGCGAAGACGACGAGGACGTGGCGCGGCAGAAGTGGAGGTCCCTCCGCCATCTCCTGGAAGGCAGGGATGGACCCGCTGAAACCGCCTGAGTGCGGTGACGCTGGGTCCGTAAGAGGGAAGCGCTGGTGGGGAGGGACGGCGACGCCACCCTTGCGACGGCGAGCAAGCAGGAGCTGGGCGCCATTGTCGGCTTGCCGTTGTATTTTCTCAGCTCGAATGGATGAGCCGCGTGTTGGACTGCCGTCGCTCGGCCCCTGCCGTAATTCTGGCCTCGGGTGGCAGGCAAGCAGTAGGAGCCGTGGCCGCTTCCATGTGCGGTTGTGGCTGCGAGCGCCCTGAGAGCTACGGGATTGGCACGTCGCGGCGTGTCCTCGGGCGCGGCAAGATGGTTTTGGATCACTCGATGCATATCGTCAAGCCGGCCGGCCAAGGTCGTTCTTTTTTGCTTTTTTTGTGGGCACTATTTTGCCTCGTGCACTTGTGGTATGGAATTTCATCAGTTTTGAAGGGATTTTTTTCCCGAGAAACAATACATTGTAATAAAATGTTACAACTGTGAGAACACGTCGTGATGGACAACAGTGTGGTGTAAAAGTATTGAAGAGTATCCTATTGTCGTAGACTTGCAGTATCAAGAAACTAAAATAAATATTTGAAACAAAAAGATACTAAAAGAGTATAAATATATAGAACATAATACTCCTTTCAGTTAGTACTTTGTAACGAGAAATAAATATAGAGACCTTTATAACATGGAAATTGCATAAGAATCCTATAGAAAATAGTTCACATATTTGTAATGAGACATGCTTGTGTTCGAAGATATAATTCTCACTAAAAGTAATCCGAATTAATAAAAGATATACTCCCTCAGTCAAAAAACAATTCTTTCTAAATTTTTAGACATCTACCTTTGATCATTTGTCTTATTCAAAAAATTTATGAAAATATTGTTTATGTTATTGTGAAATGACTTAGTATTAAAAATACTTTAAGCTTGACATCTTTGTTCTTATATTTTTATAAATTTTTTTAATACGACGAATGGTCAAACGTTGATTTTTAAAAGCCAAAACAATACTTATTTGAAACAGAGGGAGTATTAATATAGTTTGAAACTTTTAAGATGAGACTTACCTATAGAGAGAATTATGTTCTCTTATTTGTCATCCAAAATATGGAAGATTGCAACTGAGGCTCTGTTTGGATGTGGAGTATTGGTTTTGAGAAAATACCACAGTTTTAGATAATACTGTGAGTTTAACAAGCAGATGGGTGTTTGGATACCACCAACTTCATGGTTTTAAGAAACTTAAGTATCCTTAAAACTGAAGTTTTTTTCAAATTTTTGAAACTCTTTTTCTATACCGAACAGATAGCATGCTCTGTCGTCCCTCTGTGACAGAGGCTCCGTCCTAATAAAAATTTATTTTTAGATTTTGTTGACTACGACTTTGACCAATGATTTGATAAATTAAATTGTTCAATAGCACAAATTATATATATTATGAAAGTATTTCTTTTGATGAATATAAAAATACAAATACTAGGTTTTTTAATTTAACCGAATCTATAAAAAATCATTGGTAAAGTGTAAGTCGTTAGAAATAAAATTTTACTGAAACGAAGGTAGTACACTGCAAAGTTTTTGCTAGTGGCTGTGCCTCCTTTAACAGCATGGAAACCTCACGTACAAGCAGTTCTCTAACTGCTTCCACAAGCCAAAATCACATGAGTTTCGTGTACTTCCGTGGCCACGTAAAAGGCATGGAAACATGGAATTGCATTATTAGCTAGTACTTTATTGATACAATGCCCCCAAGTTTTGATCAACTGTGCTTTTTTCTCTCTCAAAATAAACAGAAGGAACCTAGTCCTGGATTACTTCTGTGAAACGTCTCAGGATCCACCTATCTAACATTTGTACATTTTTTTTCTGAAAAAATCCATCTACTAGGTTTTTTTTTTCTAAAACAGGGGAATACTTCAAAAATACTATAATACCCAAACACGTCGTAGTTTCTCTCAAAACTATAAAAAAACTTTGTTTTTGAAATACTATGATATTGCCTACATCTAGTTTTTAAAACCATAATTTCTCAATACTACAATTTTTTAAAACTACAACACCTAAACAGGACCTAAGTCGGAACTTCCAACTCATTTTTCATCCCTTGAGAGATTGAGGGGAAAAGGGTTGTCGACGGAGGAAGAAAGGAATGGATGACCTATTCGTTTACTCCCCCTCTCGGCGCGTTTGGTAGGGAATGAGGGGACTCAATCCTCGACTAGCTAGGTTTGAATTTAATCCTCTTCGATCTCCTCAAACCCGACCTAATTTTTTCAAATCAAACAAGGCTAAATGCGATAGGATCGAGATTGGAGAATTCTGGCGACCATTGTTGATCATCCTACTACCGCATCCATATAAACTATGGCGCCTGTCGAGATAGTATACCCCGGGTACTTACGGACCCAGCCTTTACACGAAGGATCACATCCCGCCAAAAACGTCCCAACCCAAGGGATTGGATCTACGCGAGCGTCCAAGCCCAACCGACGGAAGGCTGAAGCTACACGACAACAAGATTCAGCCCACCAACAGCTAGAAGCCAATGCTCTGTCCCGACCCTCGAGGGTCGAGCAACACCTTAACAACCAACCACTGACGATCGCAGAGATTTCTGACAACGTACAACAGGAGGTAAAGCAACCACCTATTGGTAAAGCGTTCCAGAAGTTGGTAAAGCAGACAGACGGTCGACAGAGCAAGACGAAAAAGTGTCATTTGTCCCCTGCAACTAAACAAAGACGTACGAAGACCACCGACCAACTGCACCGGTGCCAGCAGGCGCCAAGCGACGACCAAGGCCCCACCTGACGGAGGGCCAACAGGTTCCATAAACGCCAAGTTGGTGCTCTCGGTCCGACCCCTATAAAAGGGGTACCATGGGACATTACACGAAGGAGAAAGTCAAGTGAAGTTAGCCATCCTGTTGTAACCACATCCACCTACGCGAGCTAGGGTTCTTAGATCGAGCCAAGACTCTTCCGCATTGTACTCGTGTTCTTGAGTTTATACGATTTGATTTCTTTCTCGCCCCAGGACGTAGGGTATTACGCCTCTTGACGGTCCGAACTAGGTTAACCCTTGAGTCTCTTTCATAGGCTAGGCCATTCGAATACGAAGAGCGCACGAATACTCCCTCTAATTGCGTAAATTTTACTGTGTCGGTGGTCAAAACACCGACAGTTGGCGCGCCAGGAAGGGGATTTTTTGTTGTGTGTTTTCGCTTCGCTTTTTTATGGTTTCAGTTTTCGCTTTGGTGGGGGAGTCCTCAGCCTCTCGCCTGTTTTTGGGGGTTTTGTGGTTGCCATCACTCGTGATAGTCGATCGTGGAGCATCCCCACCTTCGCTGTTGGCCAGGCCTTTCGTTTCAAAAGCCTAGATTTCGTTGCCGACAACGGCGGCAAGCTTCACCTTCAGACCCCGCTCAAGCGGCGTTCACCTCGTTGTCGTTCACCTCGTTGTCTGCGTCACGATGTGTTGGGCCATGACCCGTCCTGTGAGTGCTTCACGCTCCTGCCTAACAAGACCGCGGAGGTTGATACCCCCGGCAAGGCTCTTGATGATGATTCTTCGCACCGTCACGCTCTTTCTGTCGTCGAAGACGCTCTCTGGCGCAAGATCGCAGCCGGGGGCGATGGTTAGGGCAAGGGTGCCGCTGCGACGAGCGGTGGCGCCCGAGCCCGAGCCCGATCCACTTATCAGCAGATAATGGACAGCGGCACGCCCGCCTTCGACATACCGTACGAGAATTTGGCGACGGTGGCTTACGTCCTCCGCGAGTCCGCCACACCAAACAACCCCATGCTCAAAGAAACCTACGACCATCTGCGCGTCTACCTCGACGGCGCGCTTTAGCAACCTGAACCCTCGTTTCGTCAGCACTCCGAGGCGCACAGCTCCCACCGGCCGAGTGCCGACCATCGGAGTCCGGCCCGCGATAGTCGCCGCGGTCGGACCGAGACGCGCGATCCTTACCCTCCGCCTGGCAATGTTCACCAGCGCCTCGGGGAGCACCGTGACGTTCGTCACACGATCGACAAGCGGAAGCAAGTCAGGAGCGATCGCTACGCCGAGTCCAGGCGGGAGCGGTCTCTCGACCATCGCCGCTGTCGGTGCAGCGACGATCATGTTCGGAGCCTCAGACCTGATGAGGTCGGGCCCTGAGCGTTCAGGTCTCACATCCGGAGAGCACCTTTTCCATAGAAATTCCGCGCTCTGACCAACATCGACTGATACACTGGTCAGACCAACCCTGCCCACTGGCTCGAGGATTATCGTTTCGCATGCAGAGCCAGTAGCGCCGATGACCTATTCGCCATCCAGTACCTACCACTCTTCCTATCCGATTCGATCAGGGGGTGGCTCGAGCATCTTCGGAGGGACAGTATCCACGACTAGTCTGACCTTCGTCACGCTTTCGTCGGCCACTTCTAGGAGACCTACAACCGCCCAGGTAACTCCTAGGATCTGAAGAACTGCAAGCAAAACCCCGGCGAATCGCTCTGTGACTACATCCAGCGCTTTTCGCGCGAGCGAACGAGTTGCCTGACATAAGGGACGTCGACATCATCAGCGTCTTCACCTGCGACACGACATACAAGGCGCTCGTCCACAAGCTAAGGTGTAAAAACCCTCAGACGGTGCGCGCCCTTCTCGACATTGCCACCACCTTCACCACTGGGAAGGAGGTTGTACAAGCCAACTTCGACCGAGATCGGACTAAGGGCAAGGAAAAGTCCAAGGCCGACCACAAGAACGACAACCGTTCTGATCGACGCTCCGACCGTAAAGACGGTCGGGACGGGGGGCGGCTCGAGCAGCAAGATGCAGAAGAACCGCCGGCACGATGAGGAGTTCGTGAGCGTCACCGAGCGGCCACCCCGACCCCAAGCGAAGAAGCCGGTCCACCACAACAACCACTTTGAAAAGATGCTCGACAAGATCTGCACCAACCACGCGACCCCCGTCAAGCATACCTTGCGGGATTGCCATCTCATGCGAGCCTTCTATAGGGGCCACTTTCGACCTGACTCCCGTCAGCCTCAAAATCCTGACCCTCCTGCGAAGGAAGCCGAGGGTAACGCCGACGACACCTTTCCCGAGCCAGAGGATTGCCTGATGATCTTCGGCGGGCCGGTGGCTTAAGAGTCACGGTGCCATCAGAAGCAGACGTGGGGGAGGTCAATCTCACCGACCCTGCTATGCCCACTTACCTCAAGTGGTCGGAGGCTCCTATCACCTTCGACAAATCCGATCACCCCGACTACGTGCCTCAGCCGAGGCACCTGCCCCTGGTGCTCGATCCGATAATCGGCACCACGCGTCTGACCAAGGTCTTCATGCATGGAGGCAGCGCCCTCAACATCCTCTACATCGACACCTTTAAGGCCATAAAGCTCTCGGAGTTCGACCTCCGTCCGAGTAACATTCCATTTCATGGCGTCATCCTCGGGGGTAGCGCAGTGCACCCTGGGTCGAATCACCTTGCCGGTCACTTTCGGCGACCGCGACAACTTCAGGATGGAGAAGATCACATTCGAAGTGGTCGACTTCTCCGACGTCTACCACGCCATCGTCGACCAACCCGCCTACACCAAGTTCATGGCCGTCCCCAACTGCGTCTACCTCAAGCTCAAGATGTCGCGGCCCAAAGGCGTCATCACTGTGACGTCCCGCTTCAAGCACGCTCTCGCCTACGAGCAGGAAAGCTACGAGCTGGCCGTCGCCCTCGCAAGGTCGGCTCAACTAGAAGAGATCCGCAAGTCCCAGGTGCTGACTGCGACCCTCGACTCCAAGCCTTCAACCTCTACGTCCTTCAAGTCGACTGACGACTCCAAGGAGATCCTCCTTGACAGCACCGACCCAACCAAGAAGGCCCGCATCAGGACAGCGCTTACCAGCGAATAGAAAAGCGCGCTCGTCGACTTGCTCGTCCGGAACCGAGATGTCTTCGCCTGGGCACCGTCTGATATGCCAGGCATCTCGAAGGAGGTCGTTGAGTATTCTCTGAACATCATTCCTGGCTCTCGACTGGTGAAGCAACGACTCCGACGCTTTGACGACGAGAAGCGCCGCGCCATTGGAGAGGAGATCGCCAAGCTGCTTGATAATAAGTTCATCAAAGAGGTCTACCACCCAGAGTGGTTGGCCAACCCTGTAATGGTTAAGAAGAAGAATAGAAAATGGAAGATGTGCGTTGACTACACGAGTCTCAACAGAGCATGTTCAAAGGATCCGTTTCCATTGTCGCGCATAGATCAGGTGGTCCATTCCACCGCCGGCTGCGAAATCCTTAGCTTCCTTGATGCGTACATCGGGTACCATCAGATATCCATACGCGGCTATGTCACCATGCCCTTCAGTCTCAATAATGCCGGCGCCACATATCAGCGCTGCATGCAGAAGTGCTTCCACGACCAGCTGGGTCAGAACCTAGAGGTCTAAGTCGATGACATCGTCATCAAGAGTCGGCAAGCGGCCGACCTCATTGAAGACCTGGAGGAAACCTTCGCCAACCTCCGAAAGTTCCGCATCAAGCTCAACCCCGAGAAGTGCGTCTTTGGCGTCCCCACTGGCAAGCTCCTCGGGTTCGTCATCTCTGAGCGCGGTATCGAAGGCAATCCCTAGAATATCGCCGCCATCCGCAACCTCGGGCCCATCAAAAACATTAAAGGTGTCCAGAAGCTCACTAGGTGCCCGGTGGCCCTCAGCCGTTTCATCTCTCGATTGAGAGAGAAGGCCATGCCTTTTTACAGACTCCTTCGAAAGTCCGACCGTTTCACCTAGACCGCCGAGGCCCGGGAAGCCTTTGAGCAACTAAAGACTATGCTGTCTTCCCCGCCGATCTTAACCTCGCCAACCCCTGGTGAGCCACTGCTCCTTATCTTTTTCAACCGCTAAGGTCGTCAGCACTGTCCTCGTCGTCAAGCGACAGATGGAGGGTCAGGCCTTTGAAGGTCCAGCGGCCCTTCTACTTCATCAGCGAGGTGCTCGCCGACGCCAAGATTTGGTATACCCAAGTGGAGATGCTGCTCTACGCGATCCTCATCACCAGTCGCAATCTTCACCACTACTTCGACTAACCGAGTGGTGACGAACTTCTCTCTCGAGGAGATCATCAATGGCAAAGACGTGGTTGGGCGCATCACCACGTGGACTATGGAGCTCATGGGCCACGACATCACCTATGTGCCTCGGCAAGCCATCAAGTCTCAGACCCTTACCGACTTCATCGCCGAGTGGACCGAGGCACAAGAACCATCAGATCCCACCGACCTCGAGCACTAGACTATGTTCTTCGACGGCTCTTGTCGGCTGAAGGGCTCGGGGCTGACGTCGTTCTCGTCTCTCCCAAGGGAGACAAATTCCAGTACGTACTGCAAATCCACTTCTCTGCCTCCAACAATACTGCAGAGTATGAAGCATTGTTGCATGGCCTCCGGATGGCCATCACCCCTGGCGTTCAACGGCTCTACGTCAAGGGCGACTCTGAACTCGTTGTCAACCAAGTCATGAAAGTCTCGAGCTGCCGAGACCCCAAGATAGAGGCTTATTGCCAGAAAGTTTGCAAGCTCGAAGACAATTTTGACGGGCTCGAGCTCCATCACGTTCTACGTCACGACAACGAAGCGGCCGACACCCTCGCCCGAATGGCCTCGAGGCGGGATCCGGTCCCCGACGACGTCTTCCTCAAAGTCCCCTCCAAGTCAACGATCAAATTCAAAGATGATGCCGCTGACCCCCAGGTCAAGGCGGCAGTCGGCGAGCATACCTTGACCTTGGGGGCAGAAATTATGGCCATCATCCTCGACTGGTTCCAGAACATCTACGCTTTCCTGCAGGACGACATGCTTCCAGCCGACATCAACGAGGCCCGACGGATCTCGCGATGAGCCAAGGCCTACATCATCCTCGATGATGAACTCTACAAGCGGAGTCTCAGGGGCGTTATCCAGCGCTGCATCCCTCAAGCGGAGGGTCTCCATCTCCTCGACGACATCCACTCAGGCATTTGCGGACACCACACCGCTCCAAGAACCTTGGTCGGGAAAGTTTTTCGCCAAGGGTTTTACAGGCCCACGGCGGTTTCCGACGCCGAGAAACTCGTTCGCTCTTGTAGAGGCTGTCAATTCTACACCCGACAGACTCATCTGCCTGCCCAAGAGCTCCAAAGGATTTCGATCACATGGCCCTACGCGGTCTGGGCACTCGACGTCCTCGGGCCTTTCCGACCAGCACCCGAGGGCTTCACCCACCTCTTTGTCACCATCGACAAGTTCACTAAGTGGATTAAGGCGAAGCCGATCCCCCTACATCAGCTTCGCCCGAGCTGTCGAGTTCATCCGTGACATCATTTGCCGCTTTGGAGTGCCACACTCCATCATCACCAACAACGGCATGCAGTTTACCGGTCACGTCTTTCGGGAATTTTACGAGGAGTACTACATTCGGCTCGACTTCGCCTCCGTCGCCCATCCGAGGACTAACGGTCAGGTCAAGCGTGCCAATAGGATGCTGCTGCAAAGATTAAAGCCTCAGATCTACGACTCCATCAAGCAAGCGGCCGGGCGGTGGGTCAAAGAACTCATGTCCGTGTTGTGGGGCTTACGAACGACCCCCAACAGAACTATGTTCACCCTTTTCTTCATGACATTCGGAGCGGAAGCTGTGCTGCCGACTGACCTCGACTACGACTCCACGAGGGTCCGAGCCTACAACGAAGAAGGGCGGAAACGGCACGGCAGGACGCCCTGGATCAGCTGGACGAAGCGCACGACGTCGCCATTCTACGATCGGCCAAGTACCAGCAGAGTCGACAACGACTACACGCTCGACGCGTCAAGGGTCGAGCATTCAACGTCGGCAACCTTGTGCTCAAAAGAGTGCAAGACAAGGCTGACCACCACAAGCTATCACCTTCATAGGAGGGTCCTTATGTAATCAAGCGAGTCTTAAGGCCCGACGCGTACAAGCTAGCGACCGAGGGCGGCAGCGAGCTAGCCCATGCCTAGAACATCGAGAACTTGCGTCGTTTCTACGCATAATAAAATCTACTTTTTATGACCTCTTGTCTCACTAACTATTTTTTGGCAGTGAAGTGCAGTCGACTCGTTTACCCATCACTACTTGGGGCTAGTCACAGAGTCCCCGCTCAAGGGTCGGAACGATCGACCCCTTCACATTAGACCTTTAAGACCTCGAGCCTCGCTCTAAGGCTCCGTGTCTTAGCCTCAACAAGGCTCCGCGCCTCGTTCCTATGATCTAAGGCTCCGTGCCTTAGCCTCAACAAGGCTACACACCTCGTTCCTACGTTCTAAGGCTTTGTGCCTTAGCCTCAACAAGGCTCCGTGCCTCGTTCCTACGCTCTAAGGCTCCATGCTTTAGTCTCGCGAAAGGCTCCGTGCCTCCCTCCGTTTCCTCGGTGCTCGACCCCCCGACCCGCGCCAAGTTTCGCGGGGTGACCCTCAGACGTGCCAAGTTACGAAAGTGCTTTCGTTCCAAGTTTTCCTCGTGGCTAACGATCCGACCCGGCGTTGGTGACGCTCTACGGCTGTATCGAGCCCGACACTCGACCCTACGAGCTATATCCGACCCAGTCACTTCAACGCCCAACAGAACTCGAGAAACGTTAAGTGCGAAAAACTGAAACCCAGAAGAGGGTCGAAAACTCCTGTATTCGCACATCGTCCAAAGGTGTTCATTACACAATCGGATACAAAATGCTACTACTTCCTACAAATAGCTAAGGGCGCCGCTGCTGCACGTGGGGAAGGTGGTCGAACCGCTCCCAAAGAAGTTTCGGTCCATTGAAGTCAGCAACGACCGCCCATGCCGACGGTTGCATCTCGGCCTCGAGCGCCGTCATCTCCTCCTTTGACAACCCGAAAGCGAACTCCTTGACGATTCGACCGAAATCTGCGTCCGGGTAGTGGGAGCGGGTCAGCGCCAGGGTCAGCGAGGCCCCGTCGTCCAACGCTGTCATCACCTCAGTGGCGATGATGCCCGAGAGCTGCTGCAACATGTGCGTCACAAACTCCGTCGAGAGGGAGTTCTCGTGCACGCCGACGAAGATCCGATGCAGTAGACGTCAGCCCGCGGATCTCAAGGGTCGAAGCTCACCGACCAGAGCTGTAGCAAATACATCGTCAAACGGTCGACCCCTATGGCCAATAAATAAACAAAAAGTACAACACTTACCATCCCGCTCCTTTGCCACAGCTTCAACAAGGCTCTTCGCCTCATTCAGCTCCGTCCGAAGCCGCTCGACCTCGGCCTCGACAACCAGCAGGTGAGCTTCCTGGACATCGGAGGCGGCTTGCTGCATCTCCCGCTGCTCCTCCGACAATCGCTCGACCTCAGCCTCCATGACGGCCCGCTCTGAGTCAAGCCGGTCCCGCCGCTCAAAGGCTCGCTGGCGCTCTTCCAAGGCCCTCTTGGTGGAGGACTCGGCACTCTGGCGGGCCCCGTCGGTGTGGGCCAAGAGATATTTGAGACGCCGCACCTCTGCATCGTGTTGTTCAGTTTGCCTCACGAGCTCTGGAAAAAGACAAAATCTTCAGTCGAGACCCGACCCCAGCCTCTAATGAGGTAAAGCTTAAAACCAGTTTAACTAACTTACTTGCGATCGTCTCCCGCGCCGAGGAGAGCTCGGAGGAGAACCTTCGGTTTTCCGACCGCACCGACACAGCGTGCATAAGCGCCCGGTTGGCCTCGTCGAGCGAGATGCGGCTTGCTTCTCGGGCGGCATTGAGCTGGTGGTGCAGCTGGATCCCGGAGGCTCTCAAGGCGTCCCAACCGGCTCGGGTCCTCTCCAGCTCCGCCTGAAGGGCGTCGACCTCGGCTTGCAGAGCATAGCCTCGGGGAGATTGACCCACGGCCATAGCAAGATTCGCCTGCAAACGACAATGTTCAAACATCGCAACGAACAGGTTCGACTAAAAAACTTAAAATGCTTAAACTTACCCGACATTCCATCAGGTATGGATCGTCAAAGAGGGCTTGGCACTCGTCCGTTATGCCAAGTAGACGACGAAGGCCGGAAGCCATCACAAGGTTGAAGCGACAGACCCCGGCCATCCGATCATCGTATAAGTTATACGCCTCAGCCACGGCCTCAAGCGTGAGATCGCCCCTCCTCCCGGTCCTCAGCAAGTCGGAGGACGAAGAGTTGGGCGCCCCCGTGGCAGCTAATGGCATCGTCGGCGCCATGGCCGACCCGGCCCCTCCTCCCTCCTGCGCCTCTACGGCGACTCCACTTGAACCGGCCAGGGTCATGCTCGTCGACGGCTTGCCGACCTCCTTCACGGTAGTCCCTTGCAAACGCACCAACGAAGGCAGGGGGACTTCCGGCTGCTTCTCGGCGGCAATCTCGCTCAATTCCCGCGCTCTCGGGGCGGCGGGCGAGACTTAGCCAGCTGGTTCTTCGTGGGCCGAGGGCAGGGGAGACCCCCTCGGACCCTCAGCCTCCGTCCCCCCTCGGACCCTCGGCCTCCGTCATTTCAACCTCCCCTCCGACGTCAGGAGCCGGAGAGGAGTCTTCCCTCTCCTCCGCGGCGACAGCTTCTTCTTGGAGCCCAGGAGCCGCCTCCTCCAGGACCTCGGTGGCTTCCTCCTCTCGGGCTTCGGTGACCGCCTCTTCCTAGGCTGTCGGGGAGGCGGCTGCAGCAGTGCGTCGCCGACCACCAGGGTCGGCAGGTTCTGAACTTCAGACGACTGAGGCGACGTCGCCGCACGTGCCGCCGCTCCAGTGCCAGCGTGGGCTTCACCGCTAGCACCCTTAGACGCCGACGTCAAAACGGCCGAAGCGGACGCATTGCAATGACCGATGACGGGGGCCTCCACACCACCAAACAGGTTAGAAACAAACTAACCCAAATGAAATTTACATCTAAACTAAAGATGCAAGAACTTACACCCTCGACTGGTGCGTCGAGATCCTCCGAATCCGAGGGAGGGCCCGTTGGCCCGCACCCGGGGGCTGAGCCGCCCCAGTTCCTGCCACTCAGACCGTGGGGGTTGCTGCCGCGGTCCCGAAGTCGACCTCTACGCTCGCCGACCCTTCGATTCTCGTCCTCTTCGGCGAAGGCAGGATCACGTCCTCAGACGACGCCGACCCTCCAACGTCAACCAGAACCACCGCCTGCGGCGCAGCAATCTCAGTGGTCGGGGTCGAAACCCCCGACTTCGCACTTGTGCTTGAAGGGACCCCGGCCGGTGGAGCCCGAACTGACCTCTAAGCCGATTGCGCAATCGGCGCAGAAACAGTCGGACTGCAGGCCAAGAAAGCCCTCGAGCCAGTGCGACGCCGTCTCTTGACGGCCTTCTTCTTGGCCAAGGACATGCCTGCCGCGCTTGTCCTGACAACGTCCCTCAACCCGAGCGCAGCCTCCGACAGGGTCTACAGCGACAACATTGACTAAGTTCGACTGCTATCCACGACCCGACCCGATCTACTCTACGAACTCGAATAACACAAGCAAGAAGCCAACTCACCAGGGTCGGGTGATCCTTGTCAAGGGGTTGCGGTCCCTTGGACATCTCGTCGGCGACGCCCCCCTCCAGTAGCCTGCCGACCCGCTGGGCTACCTCCCGGTCGCTCAGCTCGACCCTGACCACCTCCAGGGTGGTGTCGTCCTTTCCCTCATAGCTGTTCATAGGGAAGGCTCGGATGCGCAGCGGCTGGAATCGACGTCGCACGAAGGTAGCAATGACAGCGGCGCCATTCGGTCCTTCATCCCTCAACTGTCAGATCTTCTGCAGCAACGACCTCAGCTCATTCTTCTCCTCAGCCGTCACCTTCGCTTTTCACATGTTGGACGCCTCGGCCTGTGCGTTGCGAAAGGCTGGGAGGCCGGGGGTGGCGTTCTTGATGTAGAACCATCCGTCTTGCCATCCCTTCAAGGACTTCTTCTGCGACACCTTGATGTACTCCTTCGCCTCGACGCTCCGGAGCATGATCGCGGTGCCGCCAACCTGCCTAGCCGCATCGGACGCCTCCAGCAACTGGCTGGCCTAGAAGAAGTACCGCAATAGCCGCAGACCAGGAGCCACCCCCAAATATGCTTCATAGAGCATAACGAAGATGGCGATCTGAAGGATGCCGTTGGGGTTGAGGTGGTGGAGGCACACGCCATAGTGGAGCATCAGCGTGCAAAAGACGAAGCTGCCCGGGAGCGCCAACCCGCGCTCGTGGAAGGAGAGGAAGCTCACGATTTTCTCCTCCGGCTACACCGGCACCTCCTGGTGCTCTGTCGCCTCAAATTCGCCGTCTTCCTTCGCGGCAACAACCCGGCGCCATGGAAGGACTCGAGCACTTCCTTCGAGACGGCGGAGGGCTTCCACGCACCTTCCATCACAGCGGCGACGAAAGCAACGGCGAAGAAGACGAAGACGGGGACGGACGCAGTGGCCGCCAGAATGGGTGCAATGATGACGATGAAGACGAAGGCAACGAGCTCTGGAAAGAGAGTTGGCACAAGGAAGTTTGAGAACGAAGACAACGAGAGGCCGGTGAATTTCGAAATCACCGCGCCCCCTATTTAAAGACTACCGAGGGGGTGAACGTTACTCACCCCCACTAACCACGACGTGATGGCGCAGTAACTGCGCCATCGTGGGCGTGCTTCACAACGAGCACCCGCCGCATCGGCACCCCACTCACTGACGGGTGGGGTCGGACGCTGCCTCGCCACCTCCGCCACGATGGAGGTGACGCGAGCCTGTCTGACATGCCAGTCAATGGCTGACTGGCGCCAGTTGATGGGACGCGAACGCTCGAAGCGCTGCGTCCCCACCGCCGTTCGATCGACGTCATCCAACCGATCGAATCGACCGGCGGTTATAATTCCCAGATGCCATATCCGCCGTCCACGTGGAGGCAGCGGGATCGTGCGATCGTCGGAACCGTTACCGACGCACGTTACTAATGCCGTGAGTCATCTCATGGATCGAGACAAACGAGAGGTCGGACGATAAATCGAACGGCCCGATACTTGCTCGGGGCGCTGATCATGAAAAATAACTGGACCGCCTAGTCTAATCTAGGAGCGATGCTGATCAAAAGATGCAACCGACCCGACCGATCCAATCTAGGCATCTGTCCTTACACTCGCGCGCACCCGTAGGATCAGCCATCGACAAACGATGTCGAAGATGAAGACTCAGCCCACAACCGACCCTTCGAATCGCTCGGGAGCTAGGGGGCTACGCCCTTCGGGCGTGCTCGCGCGCCCCCGTAGGATCAGAATTCAAACTTCAGCAAGGATCAGCCCAGCGCCACCTCAACGAAGATTACAAACGGTGCAGGGCACGGGGGCTACCGTCGGGATAGTATACACCGGATACTTACGGACCCAACCTCTACACGAAGGCCCATCTGTAAACTACGACCCACGGTCCGTCTACAGCCCACGAAGGATCACATCCCGCCAAAAACGTCTCGACCCTATGGGTCGGATCTACGCGAGCGTCCAAGCCCGACCGACGGAAGGCTGAAGCTACACAACAATAAGATTCAGCCCACCAACAGACAGAAGCCAACGCTCTGGCCCGACCCTCGGGGGTCGAGCAACGCCTTAACAACTAACCACTGACGACCGCAAAGATTCCTGACAACGTACAGGAGGAGGTAAAGCAACTTTGCCGAGAGGTAAAGCGTTTCAAAAGTTGGTAAAGCAGCCAGACGATCGACAAAGCAAGATAGAAAGTGTTCTTTGTCCCCTGCGAGGGAACAAAGGACGTACGAAGGCCACCGGCCAACTGCACCGGCGCCAGCGAGCGTCAGGCGACCAACTCAGGCGATGACTAAGGCCCCACCTGGTGGAGAGTCAGTAGGTTCCGTAGACACCGAGTTGATGCTCTCGATTCGACCCGTATAAAAAGGGTACCATGGGACATTACATGAAGGAGAAAGTAAGTTAGCCATCCCGTTGTAGCCACATCTACCCACGCGAGCTAGGGTTTTTGGATCGAGATAAAACCCTTCCGCATTGTACTCGTGTTTTTGAGTTCATGCGATTTGATCTTTTTCTCTTCTCTGAAAGTAGGGTATTACGCCTTTTGACGGCCCGAACCAGGTCAACTTTTGAGTCTTTTTCATAGGTTAGACCATTCGAATACGAAGAGCGCACAAATAATCTCTCCGATTACGTAAATTTTACTGTGCCGATAGTCAGAAAACCGACAACGCCCGTTCCTCCTCGCCGACGGAGTGCTACTGCCGCAGGATGCGGCAATTTACACACAAAATATTCATGTTAAATACTTTCATGTTAAAACATACTGTATGCATATTTTCGCAATCATGAACTAAAAAGAAAACGCTCGTTAGGGGTAAATGGTCAGTTAACATCGTTTGTAGACTAAACTAACAGAAGAGCACAAAAAGGAAAGAAAAATACCATTTAGTCCACGTAGGAAGTTGAATCCAAAAATGACAGAAGAAAGCTGTGACTTTTTTTTTAAAGTCAAGAAAGGAAATCTTTCAATAAAAATTGTGCTTTGCTTTGGGTACAGTACTATGGGCATGTTTAGTATAACTCCACTCCACCGTAACGCTGCTCTAATTGTATCATATACTTGAAATCGTCTGTTCTATGTGCTTGGCTAGATGGATGACTCCAACTCTATAAAAAAGAATTTTTTTAGTCAACTGTCATTATTGCCCGTAGTTAGATGGATGTTTCATTAAGTGTAATTAAACCAACTACATTTGTAAAAGTTCATGCCACTAATCGAACTACATAATGCTAGGTACCCGTGCTCAGGGCTCAAGGACAAACACGTTAGGTGCCTCAGCCGAGAGAGCAGGCAAGAATATCTGAGGGAGAGAAGGGATCCAGATGGTAAAAGATAACATAACGAAGGGGAACATTTGCGTAATCAGTGGCCGTGGTGGATAAATAACTCAAAACTTCACGACTAGATCTATTTTATGCATTTGTGGAGTTGAAAAAAGAATGTTCCGGAAAAACTAACTAGAACTCCACCAACTCCAAGGAGTTGAGCTGCTCAACAAAATTCAAAAGTTGAGGTGTTTGGCTAGTTTTTTTTACAGCTCCAAGCTAAAGTTCAGCTCTGGAGCCATGTCGCCCTAACTCACGTTGCTGCGAGGTTGGGCGGGAGACAGAGTGGGATTTTAATCCAACCCATCCACAGGAATTATCAAGGGGGCTAAACCAACCGCTCGAAAATGCAAGAACAACACATTAGCCAAATGAGAGATCACTAATCCAGGGGGGTTATTCTGTTCATTGGCTTTTCATAAAGCTGAAAAAGATACATGTAGCTCTGCACAGACATTTGTTTCATTAACCCAGATCACAGGTTTGGAAACATGATGAAAGTATGATAATGCTTCTTAGTGGGACCCCGCCTGGCCCCCTTGGAATTAAAGGGATTATGGGGCAAGCCTCTGTGGGTCACGAGGGAAGAGTGATGTCTTCCTGATGTTGTTTAGGGCGCAGAACAGCATAACGACTCTCTCCAAACCCACCCCAAAACCACCATGTGGAGGCGCACCGTAACTACAATGACAAGTGCATATTGAAATGAGTGCCAAGTGAAAACATAAAGAAATTAATCAACTGATGAAGATCCAACAGAACCAGCCAAGATGTGGCGTTACATGAATAATATGGACAGGAAATATGATTATGAAACAACATGCCTGAATGATTCGATATATGACGAGATAGTATTCACATCAATTCCACACTCTGTAGCACGTTTTGCTAACAACTCAGGTGTATGCACCCTTTGTGCTCCAGAAATTATTTCCTCCCCTACATACGAGTAAAACGAGCTCAGCTGAGAGTTTTAGAAGTTAACGCCAGCTCAAAAAAGAATAATGCCAATTACTTTCATAAGCGAATACTGAATAGACAAAGCTTAATAATAAGGTCTTCACTGGTGCATCTGTGTCATGTGGGTATCTGGAAGAGCCAAGCATCTGGTGGAGGCTCTGGAAAGAGTAGCAGTGGGAAACCGGAGGTCAGGGATTGAACCACCGGTGGTGTGATGGCATTGTGTAGGTGAGCAGGTGCACAAGGGAGGAAGGGGAGAGGCCAGGAAGCCCAGCAAGGTAATTGCCTGCTTAATCAATTCGATCATAGTCTAGAGGTATTTATCCCCTCCTAACAAAACCGATCTAGATACTATTTTTAAGGGAGGGAAACAGAAAATAACTAAAATGATGAACCTTATCCTGGGCCCTTGGACCCTTGCTGCTGCCCCTGCCTATTGAAGCCACTTGCGAACCTCAAGCTCACGATGGTGGTCATCATAGTAGCGTTTGAGCTCTACCCCGAGCTTCAGTTCGAGGACGAGCTGGTTGAGGAGGCAGGGAGAAATGCTATTATCGGCACCACATATATGCATCGTCAACATAGTAGTGCTTGGCGTACTGCTAAGCTTATTGAAGCCGCTTGCGAACCTCAGTGAGAAAGCCATTGGCGAAGATGACGTGGCAAGGGTAGGCAACCAATGGTGCCCCAAAGGAGCACTTAGATCGCTTCAAGTGGAGATCGTGGGTACTTAGCACGTCGAGGATGAGGCGGACGTGTTGTAGGTATTCGACCCACGATGAGCTGTAGATCAGGATGTCATCGAACAATACGACCATGAACCTGCGGAGAAAGGATCTGAGGACATCGTTCATGAGGGTCTAGAATGTTGCTGGCAGCTTGGTGAGGCCAAAGGGCATGACGAGGAACTTGAATTAGCCATGGTTGGTGCAAAACACCATCTTCATGATATCCTTCGGGTGCATGCACACTTGGTGCTAGTCGGACTGCGGGTCAAGCTTGGTGAAGTATTGTGCATCATGGATTTTGTTAAGGAGCTCGTTGACCACCAAGATCGAGAACTTGTCTTTGGACATCTTGCCATTCAGTACTCTGTAGTCCGATGCAAAACCACTAGGAACCATCCGCCTTCTTTACCTGCAACACCGATGCGGAGAATGGAGAGGTGCTCAGCCAGATGATGCCTTGCTCCATCATGGTGGTGCACTGCTGTTCCAGCTCGTCCCTCTGCAATTGCAGGTAGCAGTAGGGACGAACAACCATTGTTGCGGTGTCCAGCAGCAGGTGGATCCGGTGGACATAGGGTCGCACTAGTGGAAACCCGAGAGGGTCGGCAAAGAACACGCTGTATTGGAGAAGATAGTCAAGTAGTGACCGCTAGGGCGCCTCACTGATGGAGCAGAGGGCCGACTGTTCGACATCATCATGAAAGGAGCCAACTCCCTTCCAGCAGATGCGTTGGTCACCCCTCTAGAATGTCAAGCAGAGGTCCCCGAAGTCTGGGCCCGAGAGTCCGAAGTAAGTCGACGCTGAGGACAAGGTTGAAACCACCCTGATTAATGCCGAAGCAGCTGATGGAGGAGTCCTCGGAGCCGATGTGCATGGCGACATTGCGGATCACGCCTTCATAGGGAATTTGGTCGCTGTTTGCTACTGCCACCCTCACGTTGGCATTGTTTTGGTCGGTCAAAAGAGATAGAAATAGAGAATGACAGTCAATGTTTAGAAATAGTGATGTATTAGGAAACGAGAATGACAGTCAATGTTTGCCTAAATGGTTGTAGACGACCATCTAGACCAGTCTAAAAGGTAGACGCAACCACCACACAATTTAGGGCCTAACCAGCCTCCTAAAGTGGTGACTTGCCTATACAATCAAGAACGGAGAAAAATGACTAAAACGAGGTGCACAGGATGGCTTTTGCACGGTTTAGACATCGTTCAAGCAGCAGCTAGGTGATACAACCCGACGAAGATTGAGTACCTTGGTCCCAATCACTGCCACCAACCAGTCGTCCACCGTCGTCCTCATTGCATCGCTGCCGTCTAGATCTCGTCGCATCACCGGCATGCAGCTGTCGGCCACCGCATAGATCCCATGTACACAACAAATGGAACGGGAGGAAGAAGGGGGAGGTAAGCTAGAGATGGCAGCCTCCATTTCTTTATTCCTTTTTCTTTCCTACTATCGGCCTCCAATTTCTCTCATGATATGCTAAAAAGGGCAGCCCGGTGCATGTAGCACACACTTGCTTAGGGTCCAAGGAAGGGTCCAACTACTTCGAGTTCTATCCTGTTATGCTACAGTAGAAAATATTTAGTTCATTTAAGTGCCATTTAAATCCGTGTAGACCATTTAAACAATTATACACAAAACGTTGGGTTACAAACTAGCAATCGTTTTCAGTTAAGGATTTCATGGATGACAGTTAATTTGGGAAAACCGGAGAAAAAGCTAGAATGACAGATAATATGGTATGGAAGGAGTATATAATTTTATTCCTGCTATGTGCTATTAGTAATAAGATGCACAATATTAATGCTTACCTCGAATGAAAACATCAAAGGAATTGCTGTATGCTGGGTTATCATAGCAAGGCATAGTGTAGAATGGGCGCACAGCCAAAGGATATCGGTAAAGTATGAAAAAATCTGTACCATACCTACAAATAAAACAGACAATTGTGATGTCAAACCATAGGGTAAATAAATATAAGAAATATCAGTAATTCTGGATTTACGTACTTTTCCCTGACCAGCCGACCAAGTTTTTTCTCAGCCTCAGTATTGAGATCACCCATAGGCTCTATTTCTGTTCCCGCTTCCTGTGATTTAGATAAATCATCAAACTCCTTTTATTGTTTAAAATTAACCAGCAACTTTATTTATGTTTGATCATCTGTTATGTACAACACCAAGCAAAACATATACTGCCATAGACCAGCAACTGTATTTATGCCATGGTCATCTATTATGTGCTACACCAAACAAAGGATATACTGTCATGCAGGAAAGTTCCATCTCCAATAAATTTAGTTGCAATTCTTAATTTGATAGCTTGATCTAATATCTGAGTACAAATAATCATGCATACAAACTGTAATGGTGGTGATAATTAAGCCTTACGCTTTGCCTAGAGCTTGGATAATTAGGCCTTATGCTTTGCCTAGAGCTTGGATAAATAGGCCTTATGCTTTGCCTAGAGCTTGGATAAATAGGCCTTATGCTTTGCCTAGAGCTTGGATAGTTAGGCCTTATGCTTTGCCTGTAGCTTCAGAGATATTGGGGATTGAGGAATTGTTTCTTCATCATTGATGGCCTCTCAAATAACAGCCATGCCTCTGTTTATAGGTAGTACCAACCCTAATCCTAAATACTCCCTCCGTTCTTTAATTGATGTCGCCGTTGACTTTCAACATCAACTTTGACTTTTCGTTTTATTCAAAAAATTATTTCAAATATGTAAAATTTTAAGTTACAATTCAAATAACTTTAATGATAAATAAAATTATAACAGAATATATGATATTTACTAAATAAGACAAATGGTCAAAGTTGAAGTCAACGGTGACAACAATTAAAGAACGGAGGGAGTAATTGATCTTATCCCTAAAATAACCTAACTTGGTCACTAAGGAAGGACGGCGTTCTACAGTAACCAGACGCTACAGTAACGCGGGTTGCTACAGTGCCAGGCCCAAAGGCCAGCCCATAACACACACTTCTTTATGTGTCAACAGACAACAGACATACATGCAGTTTTAAATCCAGTGCGGAAATAACTATTTACACAAAATTCATGCATTTCAAGGAAAACAAAGGCCCAAACAGTTCTTAGCAAAAAAGATTTTGCCCCCAAAACTTAAGGAAACTATTCTCACACACTTCTTCAAAAAAGCAAAAAATACAAAATAAAGTTGTTAACAAGATATATGATTTTCCACCCAAAGCACTAGACCACAAGTATTCATAAGGGTTAAGAATAAACATATATTCTTCAGAATCAGACATTTTGACCTGATTTTAGAATTTAACTTTTTTTGCGCATGTCTCAATGGTCAATATACCTAACTATTGAGTTTCCTGGTCAACAAAGAGAAGATAATACATGCAGACATCAGAACCTACAGAAAGGGACAAATATCAAATGTCCAGATGAATACATTGAGGGTTGCTACTATCTTTAAAGCAGGAAACCCTCTTCTACAGTGCTGCCACTGGCAGTTGGTTTCTTGTTCACTCAAAGCATTTAGGTTGAAGAGATTTGGTAACCAGGATGGTTCCATCACATCAATATACAAAGCAGACAAATAGGGACTGGTAAAAAAGACTCATAGCTTCACTCATATTACAAGAAGGGACAATTGCTCCATTGACCCAAGTTAATAAGCAAATTGCATATTTGACTCTATTTTTTAGGGTTTGCATATTTGACCCTGCTTTTTTAAAACGAAGCTGCCGTTTGGCCTTCCTTTCTGATGCCGTTAATAGCAAATTTTTCTGACGTCTTAAAAAAATAGAAAAAAAACAAAAGATAATTGTAACGTTAAGAAAAGTACGGAACTACCATTGCGATTGTTTCACGAGACGTGAGTATGGCCGAGGCCCAACACTGCCGATTCACTCCTAGCCGAACTAAAAAGAAAAAAAAAAGCAATGCAGCGGCAGGGGTGCCCTGCAGCACGCGGGACGGCAGAGCGGCAGCTAGGCGGGTGGGACAGCGGGGCGTGCTGGGGCTGCAGGGCAGTGGCATGCTGGACTGCAGCGCGACGGGGCGGGGCTCTGTGCGGGTGCGGCACTCCGAACTGCGAGGCGCGCTGGGCGGCGGGACAGCTGCCGTTCGGCGGGGCGCGGCAGGCTGCATGGGGCGGCGGGGGGACGCAACTACAGGTGAGCAGGCAATTTTGATTTCGCAATCGGGTAGCAGTTATGATTTTGCAACTTTTTGCAGGCAGTTTTGATTTCCTGCCCGGCAGAAGCAGAGATGAGTTCCATAAAAAAAAAACCAGATGTGAGAATGAATATGATTCCTTCAACACTAGACTATATCTAGTTACAAATTCGTACCTTTGTTGGATATCTAGTTATCAACTTTTTTTTTGTGCTTTGATATGTGATATTATCTGTGATGTGTCTTGCTATATAAAATTGTCTGATTTCAAAATATCTAAATTATAGGGAATTACTATCAAAATTTGAAAAAAAAAATTAAACATATTCAAATTGTTGTAAAACAATTAAATTTTACAAAAAATAAGTTCAAAATATATTCAATTATTGCTGATATTTTTCCATATGCATTTAGATATTTTTTTATACAAACAAGGTCAATTTTGCAAAACAAACCAAAAGTAGGGTCAATAGTGCAAGGGCAAATTTGTCCTTTCACATAGGCCTTAACACCGTCAAGTGAACATAACGGAGAACTGTCAATCTCAGTGTTCATTTTGAAAAACTAGGGTCAAATGTGCAAACCCTAAAAACCAAGGTCAATCGTGCAATTAGCTTCTCAATTTGGGTCAGTTACGCAATTGGCCCTTCCAAGAAAAATACCATAAAATCTACCCACAAAATCAAGAAAGTGAAACAGCTGTGTTACCTTCAACATATGTATTCCTTCCTCATACGTGAGCTTCAAGGTTTTGTCAAGATACTGTATAAATATCAGCATAAGCTTAGCCAGCAGGTTCAAATAAAGAACCCAAAAATAACAAAATGAGAACAATAAACAAGCTGGAAGCCAAAAACATGTTACCATTAGGGGTGCAAATGGATACTGCCTGTTTATCGTCTCAAGCTCCTTTTTGCAGTTTTCAGTCAAGTGTTTAAATATTGAGACAAATAAGCCATCTATAATATCACAAACCTGTGGAAAGAAAAGTAGTTATCACTACTAATTCAGTAAATGGAACAAGCATTTGTCTTCAGAGTATTCTTACCTCAAAATAGTGCTCCTTAATTTCCATTTCAGCATCAAGACCAACAAATTCACAAAGATGTCTGTGAGTGTTGGAATTTTCAGCTCTGAATACAGGCCCAACCTCAAATACGCGTTCATAACCACCACAAATAGCCATTTGTTTGTACAACTGAGGAGACTGTGCTAAACATGCAGGCTGGCCATTGTACATCAGCTTGAATACAGCTGCACCACCCTCACTTGATCCACCAATCAATTTTGGAGAATGGATCCCAACAAAGTCCTTCGACAACAAATATTCCCTAAATTTCTGCATAATACCCAGCAAAAACAATAAATTTACAATCCAACAGAGAGAACATAATACATGCCAATGAAAAGCATCATAAAAATCCAATGGATTGTCCTATAAAAATTTTACTTATACACAATATGGTAACTTGATGAAGAATGTGTGGCAAATGGTATGCAAAGTCATATCAGAAACCCAAGCTGAAAGAGCCATTTATTAAGATAATAACCATATGCTGTACGTATGAAAAATTAAGTAGATTCTTTTATTGTGTTACAAAAGTATAAGATGATGCTCAATCATAGCTCATAAAGCAAAAGGTGCTTGCTAGACCACAGATAAAATATGAATAAAATACTATATCACTCAAAACAACTCATTGCTATATCAACAATAGTAATAATACCAAATACTCACGTTTTCAACTTGACACTCGATTCGGAATATTGCTTGATTTGCAGGTGTCCGTAGGTCAATAGATCTATAATTCAAGCGGGTATCCTGTCCAACCCGAACAGGCTTCTCTCCAGCCTGCAATTATGGCAACAGTCATTCATTTTTTAACATTGAATGATTCTGAAAAATCATATGCAGAAAAGCTAGAGCACAAAATTTTGTGTAATTTTCCAGAGAAGGGAATGCAAACAGAGAACATACTTTTTCAGCCTTCTCAAACTCTGCCTCACTCCGCGCTGCATCCTCAAGATTGATTGGAAGGGTGGGCATTGCCCTATTGATGCAATAGATCTTCCTCACTTGAATCTCTACCTGCAAAATTGCATCCACAACAATCAAAGAAACAGAACATCATTCATTTGGTAATAACCAGATGATTAAAACAGATAACAGTTATAGAATACTTGTAATGTGAAAAAGTGACATGAGTAAACGTAATTTATGTATGGTTACAAGAACTAAGCATTAAACACTATCTGACAGAAGGACTACAGTAACGCAAATTTGGATCAATACCGCTGCTGATGACAGGAAACAATAACGAACAAATTGCACAAAGGAGCAAGAAACAACGTTGAACCTGCTGCGTGGTCGACTTGAGCGGTTCCTTGGGCAGGGATACGACGCCCTCGACGTCAACAATGGACTCCTTGCTGAGCGCGGTGGCGAACTTAACCATCTGCGTGCTGACGCCCGCGTCGGCGCTGGCGACGAGCACGCACTGGACGGTGCTCATGCTCTGGCGCAGCACGACGAAGGCCATCTTCTTGCTGACGGGGCGGATCGCCTGCGCGAAGCCGCGGATGAGCACGGGTCGCCCCGCCGCGTCAGCGTCGAGGTCGCCGACCTCGCTCCAGGCGCGGCCAGAGACGGACTTGGACTGGATCTCCTCGACGGGTACGTCTCCGTAATAGGAGGCGAAGGGGTCCTCGGCGTCGACAGCCTGTTGCTGCTGTTGCTGGCGCTGCGCCGCCTTCTCGGCCTTCTCGGCCTTTCTGGCGTCCTTTTTCAGCTGCTTCTTGCTGAAGGTGGCCGCGTTGAGGTCCGCCGCCAGCTCATCGGCGGCGCCGGCCGTCGGGGCAGAGGAACCGGGTGGGTTCTCCGATGACATCGCGGCTGCGGGGAGAGGACGGGAGGGTTTGGGAACCGGTGGGCGGAGTTGGAGTTGGCGATTACGGCGGCGTTCACAGGAATGGGGTCAGCGGGACTGGGTTGCTCAGCCGATGGAGGTTCATTGGGCCAGAAAGTGGGCCCGCTTAGCCAGGTGAGAAAGATTTGGACACAGACGGTACTCACAATTCAATTTGTTTTGCACAGCTAAGCATAATTTGACTTTGATTTTTTCTAAAAATATTTATCAAAAAATGACATATATATATTTTTATAAAAGTACAAAGTATTTTTTAAGACAAATCTATTTATATAATTTTCATATTTATAAACGTAACAACTTAAAAGTTATTTATAATTTATACTCTCAATGTTTGACTAAAGCAAAACTCAAAACGAATTGAATTATAGTAAGGAGGGAGTACAGTTTTTTTTAATATCATGCATCACATATTTCGCATCTATAATACTTATATAATTGCTCTCACTATCTCATCTTTTATAAAAGTCACATCATTATTTTTGTTTGCACCGTCCAATCATAATTTTTCGAACCATCTCGACCATTCATAATTTAACCTTCTGCCTCCTCTGCTTTTCTCGCTTGGGACCCTCTATTCAACACAACTTTTCCTCTACTCCCGGCAAATAACTATGCATCCCATTGTAAATGGATCTCCACTACACCCCACGTCCATCTCTTCAACTTCCAGGCTCTAGCAACGCATTGCACGCACTGGCTTGTACGTATTGTTGACAATCAAAAACTCAACTGCTCATCTGTTATTATGCCCAATCAATCAACCGTTACAATGCCACTAATAGCATTTATCCTCTATAATCAGTACTAAGAGCAATAGCTTAAGGATCTATCAGACAGCGTCGTCTCTTTTCTTCTGCTGCCCTTCCTACCTTCCGATGGGTTATCCTACCTTTCTCCCTATTTCTTTTCAATTTCTTCTCCATTTGCTTAATTTATTTTGTGTTTCCTTCAATTTGCACTGTATCATTCTTCAGAGGTTCTCATCAACCAACATAGTGATTTTTTACCATAACTGTTTTTTTTTTACTCAATGTGATGAACTAATATATTAATTCACCTTACATGTAACAATTATGTGCATCCTGGAACATTATATCTTTCTCCGCGTCTGAACCTTGTGATATATTCTTTATTTGTTCAAGTAAAAAATTATCAAATTGTACTAGATTTGCTTAAATTATTCTTTATCTTCTTCTATTTATATTGTATCATGCTTCAGAGGTTCTCATTATTCCAAAAGTTGATTCAACTTTTTTAAAATTCTATTTTTTTTTCTTATCAACATGATGAACTAACATATTAATTCTCCTTGCATATAACAATTCTGTTAATCTTGGAAGGCTATATCTTTCTTTTTTGAACAACGAAGACTATCTTTCTTTGTGTCTAAACCTTCAGGTATCTTCCTCATTTGTTTAGGTTAAAAAAAAATTCTTATGCTCTATGTTCAAAAAAGAGTATCTGAAGGCTTGAAAAAAAGTTGTTTTTAGGGTCTTCAAAAGTCAATAAGGTCAAGTAAGTAATTATATTTTTTCCCATGCTTCGATTCCGTACATATGTCTTGACAGTTGATCCTCTTAGTGGCTAGCATTACCACCGCTATTATCTCTGAAATAGATAAAAGATAGATAAATTTTCATTATTAACTATTGGATTGCATTTTCATAATATTATCTAATTATTTATAAATTCTCGTAGCAACGCGCCGAGGAATCATCTAGTTAAGAGAGAAGGAGAATACGATCTTAGAGCATCTCCAACAGATACTTAAAATTTTGACTACCTAAATTCATGTTTAAGTTGTTGATAAATTTATATTAGTAATTATAAAAGTTCTCATCTCCAACAGGCATGTTACTATAGGTATTACCTATATGGTGCTCATACTTAGCTACCTAGAAATATGGAACGGTAGTAATTAAATTTGAGGTACTCAGTTAGGTCATTGTTGAATACTAGTGACACATATTTGTATTTAGGTACTATGTTTAGGTATCTATTAAAGTTGCTCTTATAAACGAGATTACACGACCAATACCAACTTGGTTCGACTCCAAATGCTACACACACTAAGATCGAAAGCGATTGGACACTACAACATACACAACCAAAGACACTAGCATACAATCACTAGCCGTGAAGCGTAGGGAGACAGACCACCAAAACACCACATCATTCTTGCTAGCGGCAAGGAAGGACCTTAGCAATGCTTCTAAGGAGGTTACAACGCCCACAGACATCGCCGCTGTTGACCGGGACATCACCGGAGAAGATTTTCGCCCGATCCTTCCAACCCCTTGTTGCAAACAAGCCTAGAACCTCATCAGTGCCCACAAACATCACTGCTGTCGGCCCGACACATCGCCAGGGAAGGTTTTCAGCTGTTCCTTACAACCCCCTGCTGCAAACAAGCCTAACTTTTCCAACACTGGAGTAGCACTCTCGCCTCCAAACATCTCCGTTTTAGATCCGACCGCCACGCCTCGATGCCTCTAGACCCGAGTCTAGATCTGGCGACTGCCCTGCCCGCCTCCTCCAACCACCGAGCATGGCCAAGGGATGAGAAAAAGCCCTGCTGCCACCATCCTTGTGGGACGCTCAAGTTGTTCCAGCAACCCACTCCGGTGGCGCGCACGACGGGAGGGGATGGGAAAGGGGTGGCGGCGCTAGAGTTGAGGGAGGCTCACTTCATGAGCCAATCGAGTGGACTGGCTAGCAGAGGCAGGTCGTTTTCAGTAGCCTCCTAGCCACCCGGGTTCGAGTGCGGCATCTCTCTTATTACGAAACTGGGGATAACTCTCCCTTGTTTAAGTTTTGCCAAGCTCTCATGGGTGGACTGGCTAGCAGAGGCAAGTCGATTTCAGTAACCTCCCAGCCACCCAAATTCGAGTGTGACATCTCTCTTATTACAATACCGGGGGATACCTCTCCCCTTGATTAAGGTTTTTTTTTTTTTGCTCATGTGGCCTAAACATCCTAGCAAAACCACTTTGTAACAGAATTGTCTCAGAAACAAAAAAGAAAGATTGGTACTACTCACTCCTTTGCAACATAATAAAAGTTTCATAGAAATTAGAAATTTTAAAATAATTTAATATAAATAAGTTTAATTTTGAATAAAAACATAGAATTCAAGAATTTTCCCACAATTTAAAAGGTGGCTATTCTTTTTTTCCTTCTTTTTTTTTTTAACAAAACAGATTTGTATTTACATTATAGATAAACGCCCGTTACTTCATTGGTTTTACAGGAGGCAACCTAAAGAGCTTGCAAAATCTCAATTCACTCAAATCTTTTCAACCGGAGTTGCTAACACACAAAGCCACTAAAAGCCCAGAAAACCTCTCGGGCGCCGTATGTTTAGTTAGTTCGTAAATATATTTGAATATTTTTCTCCATCTGAGTGCTCCAAGATGCAAGATTGTTGTGATAAGGTTGGACATACTGTGGCTGGCGCTTGGTTCATATGGTCATGTTGCGGGTAGTAAAGGGAGTAGAGCAAAAGAAAGCACCTTGAGATTCAGGCGGTGACGGGAGGAATTTTGGCAGAGCAGACAGAGAAGACACGCAATGATCCACTATATCGTGGTTACCGGCGTGGCCGGGCTGTGCGCATGTGCTGCGGGATAAAAAAATAAAAAATGGAGATCAATTCAGCCTTCTCTAAGATTTCTTTGTTGAAGTACTCTTTTTCTTAAAAAAAAATCTTTAAAATAAGAGCACAGTGGGAGCAACGACATGTGTCTGCCGCAAAGCGTGTCCGTTACGTCGGCCTCTCCTCTGCCGGCACTTGTCCGCCGCCCATGCGCCACCTCGCCACCTTCCCGTAGCTTCGGCGGCCGTAACAAAAAGCAAGCGATCGATCCAGGGACGGCATCGATCATCCCAAGAGAGGCGATCAGTTCCCATCTTCGCCCTCAACACAATCTCTCACTGCAACAAGAAGTCATGTCGTCCAACAACACCAGCGACGGCAGCGTCGCCAATCAGGTAACTACGTCTTATTCCGCCAGCACCCTGTTCCAGTTGATCGTCGGGTTGCTAATGGCTTTCTCGACCTTGATGGGTACTAACGTGTTTGTAGGCCGCCGCTGCGGACAGGAAGCAGGCGGACGGTGACGCCGGGACGGTGACGAAGACGGTGCAGACGGTGGAGGTGCGGTCGTCGGCGGGGCAGCCGGAGGAGGAAGGCGTGTTCAAGCCCGTCCCGGTGGTGCACGAGATCCCTGCCAAGGAGGCCAAGGACGCCACCATCAAGAAGGACTAAGCCACTGGCCTCCGGTCTTGCAGCTGCGAACGGAATATGAAAGAAGTTGACCTGTTGCTACAGTGGGAACCACTATGCTGCTGCGTGTTAGTGTTGTTTTCCGATCGAAATTTACAATAATAAAGTACTTTGATTCATGCGCGGTTTTGGAAATTGTCATGGTGATGAGTGGATATCTCTTTACTCTTTAAGGGCTCGTGTAAAGATTAGAGAGGGATTGGGAGATTTCATTATTTTTTAGGTGTGGATTTTTTTTAAGTGTAGATTTAATTCTACTCATTCCACTTCAATCTTCTCGGTTCCAAATGTCAACTGAACAGAGCTTAAAGCGTCTCGGTTACTCGGTTCTCTGGCTTCTGATTAACTAGCGCATCTAATCCTTCTTATCCGTCGGATCCCTCAACAGATGAATAGAACCCGTCAAATTTTTCATTTGCGCACGCTGGTATTTTCCGTTCCAGGAAGGCTTGTACAAGCTTGAAGCCCATTGAGCGCTGAAGATTGGTCCCCCGGTCCGCTCTAGTGACGAAAAAAAATGAACGCAGCGTCGGAGAATCCAGAGCGAAAGCAGAGTGGCGGTTAAATCTTGAGCAGTTGCGCTCAGGGTTTTAGAAACCAGACTCTGATTTCTAAGGGTGCAAAAAATGGCTGATTAGTTAAAAAAATCAGATAGCTAACTGATTTTGTTATAGTATTAGATTTGATTTCCGATGAAAATCGGCTACTTATTTGAACTAGATTGGATTGTTTTTCACAAAAATTAACCGGTTTTGAATGATTTTTAAAACCTGTTATGCCTTGCTCTGGCGACACGTGCCTCGCTCGAAGAAATCAAACTGAATATAGATTAGCTACTCCCTCTGCTCTTCGATGTCTTTCTTGACTAATTTGGAGCAACTAAAAAAGTCACGAATTTGCATTTCTATCCTCACACACTGTGCTCACCCCACAGCAGCTGGCGCTGCCCTTGGGTGCGCCACTCCGTGCTTGCCCCACGGCCACAGCATCGCACCGGTCCAGTCGGAGCGCCACCTCTATAATCAGCTCTCAACGCTTCACACCCACAGACTTTGGTGTAAGGATTAAGTAACAAAGGGGATTTGAATCTATGGATTTATAGAACTTAGATTTTACTGCAAACTCAAATTGTTAGATTTGATCACTAACAAGAGTAACTTATACAATTCTAATAGTTTAAAGTCCTTAACAAAGTTAATGATAAGATTATAAGACAATCAAGTACATAACCATAAAAAGAAATCGAGGAACAATCTAACACATTACTCAATATGAGTAAATATGAAATGTAAAAAGTAAAAATGTAGAATAAAAAATACTCAACAATTTTTTCTAAAGTCTCAGAAAGTTGATATTTTCTTTAATTCTCGTTTAACTAGTCTCGTTGAAGTACCGATCCCTCCGCAAAGACATGCCCACGTTGCTGAAGCGTTGCGGCCTCCGCTAACGTGTCAGGTAAGACCCCACCATGGCCATCATGCTCGGCGAGCAGCGATGAGGAGAGCGAGAAGCTCAGATGGAGCGCGCCGCGGGTAAGGTGCACTCTAATAGACGGAGAAGAATGCGAGTAGGGATAAAAAAAAAACATTCATTGGATACAACAACAATAAAATAAAGTGTGACCTCACCTATCCCAAATGACATCAAAAGAAGAATAGAGGGAGTAAGTGTTTGGGCGAAAGGATCTGGGTCGAGGTACTGCAGGCACATTTCCGGCAGGGATTTAAGGCCAGCTCCAAGCCCTCCAAGGCGGTTCCGCGAAGATCCGAAGACGGAGAGCAGAGTGTTGCTCGATGTTGGAGAGATTAAAGCAGGGGTTATGGGGAGAGTGACATGTGAACACATGGATAAAATGAAGAGCTCTTGATCTCACGGTGCAAATGAATCAGGTGAGGTGGTTGGCCGTGGATTGAGGAAAATAGAAGGTAACGACTCTTATTGGTAATGTATGCTAACTATAATAAAATATATCATATTTGTCAATTTTTTAATAAGACAAATAGTAAAAAATAATATTATAAATTAACAAATAATTTTAAAATGTCTATATCGTTATTGTAAAATTTAAATAATGTAAGAAACTTTGAGTTAATATTTAAAAAGTTAACGTGCTGAGTAATATACTGTTGCTGATTGAAACTTTGACTCAATATTTTTTATCTTCGATGACAAACTTCACACACATACTATATTTGAGATCTAGAGTCCAATGTTCCAAATTGAAACGATACAATTCAAATTTTTGCCGGGATTGTATGGTGCGTGGCTGGGCTGGATATGGATCGAGCCATGCCGTCAAGCTGCTGATTGAAGAATTTGAAGCATGCAGCGAACGGAGGAGGAAAAGAAAAAAAAAAAAGTAAATTTCGCAAAACTATATGTATTTTACATATATTATCACAAAACTACAGATTTAAGTTATAGGTTCAGAAAAGTACACATTTGCTACAGTGATTTTAGCAATATATGTATAGAATCTGTAGTTTTGTGATAAATTAAACATAAAATCTATAGTTTTGTGATAATTTAGATGCAAAACCTGTAGTTTTATGATAAATTAGATACAAAATCTGTAGCTTTATGAAAGTATAATTTAAATCTGTAGTTTTGTGATAATATTGACAAAATATATGTAATTTTGTAAAAATTACTTAAAAAAACCGAAACGAAGCGAGGACAGCGAGGCAGATCTTGCCGGACACGGATCTTCCACCTTAACCACGAGTCAAGGCAGTGAGACACAATTTACATAGTGAAATGAGTGATTCTAATAGATGTTTACTGTATGTAATCATTATTGTCCATGCAATTTCTTTGCTTTTTGACCTCTACTAGGAGAAAGAATTTGAATCCGTGGATCTATATTATCCGCAACAATACATACATATGTCTACTGCAGTCACTGTGATGGCTACAGTTTAGATTCATACTGCTACATTAGAAATCATCGACTATTTGATTATTTTTTACTATTTATCTAATATTATAGTAGTAGATCTGAACCATTTATTCTAGATCGAAGGGTTAAAACATATCCAAATTTCACCTATAGTAATTCCTTTGCATTTTGACCTCACGGGGTAAGGCACTGCTCACCTGGTATTGTACTGTAATTTATTTGGTTCGTCCAAATCTTATCTAACGGTCAGGTGACCTAAAGTCATCGCACCCTCTGCAGCACTGCTAAGGCAGCGGATCCTCTCCCGATCTCGCCTGCCCCGCCGCGGCTGACAACTACCATCACCACACCAGATCAGAGGAGAAGCCGGAGCAGCAGCGCCGGCGGATCCCCGGAGAGGAGGGCAAACAGCTAGGCCACGGGAGGAGGCGGCGGCGACGACGACGACGATGCTGCCGACGACGGCGTCCAAGGGGCGTGGGGCTGCCCGCTCCGCGCCGCCGCTCTTCGGCCCCTACCTCCGCCGCATCGTCAAGGTCCGTGCTGGACAACCGTCTCACTTCCCTCCCATCTCGCTTGCCTCCTCTGCCCCTGCCGCCTGTCGATCTGACGTCTCGTGCAGCGGGTGCGGGTTGGCGGGGTTCGGTCTTTTTGCTGAAATGCGAAGCACGGCAGGGTTGGACTCAGAGGACTCTAGGGTTTGAAAATCACGAAATGCGGGCACGGGTGCCACGGATCCAGCACTTGGTGCTGTTTCCATTGATTTGTGTCACTGATATATGGCTCAGTGATGGGTGCGAGTGGAGGCCAAACCAGCTTAGAAAGCGATTATCTTTGGATTCATTGCTGCGCGTAGATTCAGTTTATGCACTCCATTGCATAATGAACGGGCCCTTTGCTATCTTTTTCGAGTGCAGTGAGTCAAGTTGCTAGTTAACCTTACCGAGGCTGGCTGCTATGATGAACTCAGTTCTGTAGTAGAACGATGTTTAGATAGATGGGTTTATTGGCCTTGTAATTCCTTCTTGACTCGGCTTGGTGCATCCATCAGGTCGGTATGCCAGTCGCTGATGGTTTTATCGCTGCTTCATTGTATATTTGTATTCACTATATTCAGTACTGCCATGTGGTTGCTTCCATTCCTCTATTTCCAATGTTAGGATGCGGTATAGACATCTCAATTGACGCTGGGACTCATTTCAATTGGTAGCGTGTCCCAAATTGAGGCATTGGATACACGGCTGAACCTCATTTGCATTCAGTTCACTGTGGCAAAGTCAGCGATATGGTCACACGCTATGAATTTTCACTATTAATATCTCTGAACTTTTTGCCTAGTAATTGCAGCAAGAATTTTCTTTGTGGCTTTGAGCTTACTGCACCTGTAGTTTCAAATAAGCAAAAAGATACTCGCTGGGAAAAAAGTTAGGAAACTGTCCAACTTTTGTGGTATTAGTAGTTTAGTACTGATATAACTTGTGTGCACTTTTAATGCCCATATACTTTCCATTATTAAGACATGATGTAATCTAATATTGCTCTTTTCGTTGACAGTGGCAACAAATGGATATCGAATACACATTTTGGCAAATGGTTCATCTCTGTACTTCACCAAAAGTAGTGTACGCATCCTGCACTCATCCAGTTCTTAATTGTTTTTATTTAGTTGTGACTCGTACCAAATTTTCTATAAATAATGATACTATACAACTTATAAATTCTGCTTTTTAACAGCAAATTTTCTCCATGCTATTGTTGATAGTCATATTTTTCTTATGGCTTGCATTGTTGGTTCTTGCTAAGCTAGAACTTGTGAATTTTACCTCCTATCCCAGCTTTGTTGGGTCTTAAAGGCTTCATTGTTTGATTGTCATAACTTGTTGAGTCCAATTCAGACATACTTAGGTTATGAAATGTAATCTTCCACTTGTAATTGGTCATTAAATAACATTCTTTTTGAGTCTGGCTGTCTTTACTTTAAACTTTCAACCTTGATGGTCACATAATATGGAGACCTGTCCAAAACTTGGCCTACTCTATATCTTGAGCATGCAGTTAAATATTAGCTTCCTTTGTTTGCTTAGGATGAGGAACACTTTCCCTGATTCATTTGTTTGTTTTGGAGTTGTCCAGTTTTAGGATCAGGACTTGCAATAATGCATTGTTTTCTTAATACTCATTATGTGATTAAGTATCTGACTAGCATAAATTTTATTTCTATGCATGTTACTATCTGGAAGACAGCTATCAGCACACCAAATATCACAAGCGTACGTGGTCTCCTTTTATCTTTCTCTTTAGCAGTTACTACATGATTTATAAATAGAATGCATTGTTAGATTAATATATATTAAATAATATATTGTTTCTATTTAGTGTTTTTTTTCTGAAGCTATGGTATATTCTTTGATTTTCCGACACATAATAATTCTTTGTGGATACAAACTGGGTTTCCTTTATTTTCATTAGTATGTATTAGATCTGTATGCTAATATTACTACTTACTGAAGAGTTGCTACTTTAGGACCTGGGTAAAGATAGTTAATTTTAGAGATAATTGCTTGTGTGACCCTGTTTTGTAGGCTAATAGCCAATTTGACCCTGCTTTTAGACCCTGAATAGCCAATTTGACCCAAAACATTGCTTATTTGACCCTTCTTTATTGGCAAATGAGGGTCAAATTGGCTATGTAGAGTACACAAGCAGGGTCAAATAAGCAAAGTTGAAAAAATAGGGTCAAATTGGCAATTAGCCCTCAAGAGAGGGCCAGAAAAGCAAATGCCCCTTAATTTTATGTGGGTATATACAGTAAAAAAGGTCAGTTCCGTGCACGTAGCTCGTGCTTGCGTAGGGTCCGGGGAAGGATCCAACCACTTTGTGCCTTTTGTACCCAGCATTTCCCTGTATTTTTGCAAGGGGCTGTTTCAAGGACTCGAACCCATGACCTCATGGTTACAAGGCAACAGCTTTACTGTTTCGTCAAGGCTCCCTTCTGTGGATATATACAATAATTTTGGGTGAATTATGTGAACAGTACAGTTCACTATCTTGTATGATTTATTTGACTGAGCAACAGATTTGATGGTAGCATGGAACTTTTTGTACTTTATGTGCATTCAATACATTAGCTGTATGGGATTTATATTTAACATTGCTCCAGTGTGTCATATTTGTAGAAAAGCTCTTAGTATGCATATTCAAGCATGCAATTTTTAAAAAAACCCTGACTGCCATTGCCACTCTTATTTTTCAAAAAGCCTGCATGATTACTCTATGGTAGCTAGCCTTGAGGAAGATACTATAGCGACTTCAGTCAGAGCATTTGTATTTGTATAAACATTATTATTTATCTTGCTCAGCTTTGTTTAACTCATGAGTCCACTATTTAGTATGAAAATTATTATCCTTTTGATCTTTCCATTAGTTGTGGGACTCTGTATCTCGGTACTATGCATGCCAATTCAGAATTATTATGAATTCCTGATTAGTGATTTCTCATCCCTGTGTTTTCAGAAACAAAGAACCAGTGGGCTCGGGATGACCCTGCATTTATTGTCATTCTAATTCTTTTTCTCGTGTTTGCAACTTCAGCTTACTGTGCTGCGTAAGTTCTTTATAATCTTCTTCTGATAATATTGTTTTTATGATTTCTGCCTGTACAGTTAGCTTGATAATGTTTCAAAGCTTCAAAATTTTCTTTTTGTGCTTTTGATACAATCCCATCATTCTTTACACAGTTGACATTCAACTTGTTTTTATTAAACTGTCTTATTTTGTGAATTGTTATTTTTGTCTTTCCTTTATAGGTATGGAGAGAGTGCCTCACATGCTGCTCTAACAATCACTTCGGTTGTGCTTGTCCATTTCCTGTTTGCTGGGATATTTTTGGCAACACTGTGCTGGTAAGTCACCGGTGTTGCAGTGTTCCTGCTCCGTGTTTTCATCTAACTTACTAATAAATTTAAAAATAATAGTCTTTTGTGAGCTGATTTGGAGTTTTATTGGTCCCCATGTCTGTTTACTGTAATCACTAGATTCAAGGTGTTAGCTCCATATTTAGTGCTAGTGTATTGAACTAAATAAATAGATAAATGTTTTGGGGTTCAGTGTCGGCAAGCTTGCGGCCGGAAGATAGTGGTTACACGTGCCTTGCTGTGGGGTAAGATACTGGTTACATGGGGTTGCAATGGTATTCACAAATTTTGTATTCCTATAGAACTTGCTGGAAACCACAAACACATATATAACTGGGAACCATCTGCTGTGTTTCAATGCAGGTTTCTTACAAATTCTTACTTGAGAGAGGAACCGAATAGTCATGTCGTTGAGCAACGTGTCGAGTGGTAACTTTCTAACACTTATAAACCTCAACATGATCTGTCCATTCAAGAGATCAGCCGTGTCCTCTTTGGTATCTTGTGAAAGTTCATCACCATTCAATTAACATTTTGTTCCGTAAAAATAATGTATTCACAATTGCATTTCCATGGGAGTACTTGTGGGATGCACATGATTGTGGTTGCTTTTTGTCTCCTGTTCTTTCTGGTTGAGATATACATTTCAATTTGAGTTGGGGGGGAGGCCCATGGATCTCATTCAGTTGAAAAAGGAACTAGAGGTTCATTTTTGGCACTGAAAATGAATCTTTATATCATCTTAAAAAAACTAGAGAATATCTGCAATAATCATTGTGTACCAATCCCCAGCATAACCAGATGATTTTTTTATTTTGATATTACTTGCGTGATGCACATTCCCACTTGCTGGTTGCTTTGTCAACTCATGGTTTCAGCTTATTTAGTTCTTTTTTTCTTAACTCAATATGAGTAACAGTAAAGTCAACATTCCTTGCAGGCTCTATGCATTTGATGTTCACTGTAACTCGTTCTTCCCTGCATTTGTCATCCTATACGGTAATAATACCATTTTTTTTCTCCAATTCAATGATAGCTTTAACAAGCATATGGTATCTCAGCTTACAGTTTCACTTCTCAGTGCTTCAATATTTCCTGTCGCCTCTGTTGGTTGCACATGGCTTCTTTCCAGCGCTGTTATCAAACTTACTTTTCATGGTGGCAATTTCTTATTATCACTACCTAAACTTTCTAGGATATGATGGTATGTTATACTTTCTATCTTTCCAGGAACTACATTGTCTTTGTATTTGAGCACGTTATTGTGACAGAAATTTTATTATTTCACTGCAGTTCTACCATTTTTGGAGAGAACAACATTTTTCCTGTACCCAATTGGTCTTGTCATAATCCTTTCCCCACTTAGTAAGTGCTTATTTTTGAGGTACTTTTTTTGAGTTGATCCCTTGCAATTATCTCACACATTCCTATCTTGTTGCAGTGATACTAATAGGGTTCAATCCGACAAGATACCTTTTAAGCTTGTATTTTGGTTAAGGTTGAGGACTAGCCAAAAGCGAGAAACACGTGGCGATACTTATGGCAGATTCCGATATATACTTTCTTAAGTAGCCTTTTAGATGTACTGTGTGAACTCAGAGGCGAGCAAGTTTCAGGAAAACCCAGAGTATTGTTTGGATGTATCAAAGAAGTGCCTGTGGCATGCCACCCATAGCAATTGGTATCCTCTTTTTGGTGTCAATTTGTTCATAATATGCACTGTTTTCTTTGGTTTGGGCCCAATGACCGGTGTATAATTTTAGTGGGAATTACAGTTTGTTGTATGACATGTCATCTGACTTGGATTTATATCTCCTAATATAAATGTTTGTAGACGTCGTTTATCTCATTTTTTTTGTATGATCTTTTTCATCTGTTATTTTTTAGTCACTTTTTTTATCTGTTATTTTCGTGTCACATTATCTTCAGACTGTCATCAATTTTTTAACCTTCTATCCTGTCTCTTGTGAGAAATTTGTCTTTCATGCCGGTTGTTCTTTTTGCATGTTGCTCTAACCGCCGCCGCGTCCGTCTCGGTCGTTGCCGCCCCGCCCATGCGTCGGCCACCACCGTCACGCCTCGGGCTTTGCCATCTCGTCGTCGCTCTGGCCTGACTCGCTCTCATGCACGGGGTAGCCACCATCGCTCCGCCCACTCTCGGGCCACCACCGTCACGCCTTGGGCCTTGTTGCTTCGCCTCCGCCTCGGTCTGTGACTCGCTCTTCCGCACGGGGCGGCCACCACCTCCATGCCACAACCCTCAACCACCACCGTCACGCCTCTCGGCCGCTGCTGCTGTGTCTGCGGTTCGTCGCCTTGCCTCCGGCACGGCTCGTTCTTTGATCTCTGTCATGTCGTCCCTGTCGTGTCTCCTTTTTCTCGATCTGATTTTTTTTGTTGTATCGTTTGGATAGCCTTTCGGAGGTCGCAAAACTGTGAGTGACTCTTACTCTCTCTCAGACACACATAAATTTGTATGCGTAAACACACATTTTTAACATTTCTTTCAAACTGAAATAGTGGAAACGGATCTGTAAGCCGAAGATACAAGGTACATTTTATCTTTCAAGAGAACCAAATATTTGCTAGCCGTTTATCTAAGAAACTTCAATTTTGGTGCTCATTGGCTTTCCTTTTCCTTTACTCCTTTGGGTGATTCTGATTGGTCTCATCTTTACACTAATCATACAATCGCTTGCAGCGAATCTTGGAGTGGTGACAGGTAACAAAGGCAATACTAACTAGATGATTTTTTGGCGCGTTGCTGTGAGAATTTATAATAGTGATGATGATTTATTATGGTAGGATGAAGAAAAACTCAAAGAAAATAATCATAACGGATAAAAAATTAAAACATTTGAGAACTATTTAATAAAATTCATTTGAGTTCACATGATATGATGATTAATTATATTTGATTAAATTTTAAAGTTTTTCTTGTTGCTCTTTATTAATGAAATTTGAACAGAACATGCATTGGGGTGGTGCTGCCACGGATCAAGTAGAAGGGTGTGGGTGGATCGAGAAAGATGGAGGGTTAGATTGAGCAAAGGTGGATGGGAGGCGAGAACTAAATAGAGGATGGCAGCCGGTGAAAGATGAACGGGAAGGGACAAAAGAAGTTAAATGAAGAGGTGTGGAATGAACAGTCAGGATCAATTGGAGCCTCATGATCGAACGGTGCAAACAAAAAAGATGATGTTGCTCAATGAGGATTCAACTTTGATAGTTAGTGGGTTGTACAAATATAAATATTATAGATGAGACAATAATTGTGGTTTACTTTTATGTTTAGTACTAAGTAACAAGTTGGAGCTAATGACTAGTATAATACTTTTGATCTTGGGAGGCATTTTGCTGAGATTTACAAAAGCGAGTACTCGAAATAGGTATTTTTATTATTTATATTATTGTTGTAAATTTTATATGTAGTATAAATATGTATACTTAACACGATTTGAACCCCGCAATCGCAGCATCACTTCTCCTCTGGTTATCAACCGTGCGCACACGATTGACCTCGCCAAAAAGACTAATCCCTGCCTGCGAATCGAAGAACACAAGCAAGAACAAGGAAGAACGTAACTCACTTGCGAAATCTGAATTGAATCACGAAGTTGGATGACCAACAAGCCGTCAAACGACGAAACTGTTTGGAAACAGGAGAAAACTAATCAAAACCTATCTCTAATGACGGTGGCTACTGAAATTATAGAGTTTAGATCGACCTTAGGGGCAAACCCTAATACTAATGGGCTTAGAAGAGATACAACGCTCAAAGGCCAAAAGATAGTGTCGCAGCACCGGCAAGTTTCTGGACGTCTTTTTGTTTTAACGATTCCCGCTGATTCCGATTGTATTTGGAGATGAGACTAGTGCCGTTGGAAAGGTTATGTTCTTAGCTTTCCAACCATATCTAGAACGTCTAAAACGGCTCCTGTATGCGACCTGGGCGTCCGTTTTAGTGTGGACTGGTCCTTGAAACCCGGGGACAACTCGACTCCAAATTGGATTGAATCTCCTCCGGGGTTCAACGTGTCTTGCTGGTCCGGAGCATCTTCAAGTCCTTCTTCATGCTTCCCTTGATCCTCTCCAAGGTTTCTAATCAAGATAAAATCATTAGGTAGCAATTTATTCTCAAATGAAGAAAGACATGTGTTTTGGAATGAGCTCACCTCAAAATTTAATTGTCGTGCACGAGCTCTTGTGATTGGACTATCTATGGTAGGTAGAGGAGCATCGTGTGTATCCAATGAAGGGATGTACTCATCACTTATGGGATTATTACAATTTAGCAATCAATTATCAGGACATCGAGTACTAGCTCTGATGGAGAACTAGAATGAAGGAGATGAACTCTTCTTTTGTCTTTGCCCGTATTTCCATTCCAATAAGTTTGAATCGTAATACGGTACTAAGAGTTCCAATCTTTTACTTTGTTGTATCGTCAATTAGTACCGATAATACAATCACTCTCATTGCTACGAGTTGCCAACATACCAAATAGTGATCTCATTGCTAGACAATCACTCTTATTTGATTACTGATAACACATATCAACTTGGAACCGTACTCCAAGTTGTTGTATATTCAATTTTGCGTCAGATTACCCGATGAACTACGAGTTCCTATATTAGAATAGAAGACAAAAAATGTACATATTTAATTTTATATTCATTGTTTATATTATTATTATACTGCGTGTATACAGGATGGTATAACACTCTGGAGGAATTCTTGGTTTAATTATTAGCATCTAATTTGAATGAGGCAAGAAGGGTACTGCCAGGAAAATATCCGATCTTATCTTTCCCGTATCATGAGAAAATTATTTTTTTGATGAATTGTATGAATAATTCTTTGATGAAATCAATATATTCATGACATATGTTCTTTGATTATCTGTTTATCTTACCTCTATCTTGACCAATTTATGTCACGTTATATTTTTTTATCGGAAAAAGCAAATGTCATATTGTCTTTTTTAATCGAATATTAATTGCATCGTTTTGCCCTGCTTGTGGCGTAGCACGGGCATCGGTGCTAGTATGCTCTAAAATCGGTATGTCTTATACTGTTTCCAAGCAGCGTCACATCTTGCCAAACTATGCCTACCATTCTTACTAGGGACATCTATATTTTAAGTCTTTTGTAACAAATATTTGAGAATAAACATATCAAATTGAGCTTCTGAGGATGTTCTTCCCCTCAATATTTGCCATTTCATGATGCTTAGGTCAGATGTTTCTTTTGGTGTTTAAAGTTCTGTGAGGTTGATGTAGGTAGGGATGAAAAGGAACGGAAATAATCGGGAAAACATCTATTTCATTTTTATTTAATTAATTGGATGGAAATGAAAATTGAAAAGTCGTGATCGAAATATGGGATCACAATAATTGGATATTAAAAAACGGATAAATTAGAACGGAAAAAATATCAGTAATGAAAAAAATGATAATTCAAATCGGGAAGACAATAACATTAAGTTGTATAGTTAAGTAGGGTTGAATAAGTCTTAATCTGTTGAATATAGTTTTAAACAATAATATAGATGGCTTAGAGAATGAACGGTGCAATGGGGAACGAAACCGTGCTCACTTGGCAGCGGGATGATGTCTCGTTGATGGGACCGGTGGGATTAGGGTTCAGAACTTCAGATGAGAATGCTTGGGTTGGGTTAAACCGAAAAAATCTTTCTGTTTCAGGTTTTAATTCTATCTCAGTGGAATAAAACGTGAAAAAATGGAATAATACCGAATAAAAAAGGGTAAATCCGAAAATGGTCGGAAAAATGCTCATCCTATTTTCATTCCCGTCCTGACAAGTCTGGTTTCATTTTCATTCCCGTCTCGTCTAAATTCCGATCATATTGAAAATGATCAGGAAAAAATAGTTTTGAAACCAGGATGGAATGAGAATTTTCTGTCCCATTTTCACCCCCTAGATGTCAGCGTGTGGTGGCACATAAAAGGCCCTCAAGACATTTCACGAGTTCTCATAAATTTTTTGATGGTACATAAAAGCACAAGCCAAATGTTGCACAGTTGCAGCTCCCTTCTGAATGAAAAAATCATGAGTTTTTTCTGTGGAATTAAATTGATTCATATGAAATCCCATTATGATTCGTATGGAATTTTCTAAGGAGGCCTGTCATGGTGATGGGGAATTTTGAAAGTATGCCTGCGCCTAAGTGTGGCTGTTAGAATGTCCACCGGGACATGAACCTTGCTAAAATGCGAAGTTATGAGTGACTGCTATGGTCCAAACTGACCATATTAGCCTATTTTCTCCCCCCAACCCCCCTAATTACACTAGAAAGGACACAAATATAACATTTTTACTGTTCTGGGTTGGTCAAGCACCTTTGAATGGGGCCCCGAGTAATATATACTCCCTCCGTTTTTAAATTGATGTCGCTATTGACTTTTACAATCAATAGACCATTCATCTCATTCAAAAAAATTGCTCGAATATGTAAACTTTTAAGTTGTGATTCAAATAACTCTAATGATAAATCAAATTATATCAAAATATATAAAATTTATCATTTTTTTAAAAAAATAAGATGAATAGTCAAAGTTGAATTTAGAAGTAAACGACGACATCAATTAAAGAACGGAGGGAGTAGCATTCAAAGAGCTAAAAGAATGCTCCTATCCAAAACAAAAGGACTGTTGGCAAACCTGAAGCCTAAAACCACTGTGTTATTGTACGTCGCAGCTTCCCATGCAGCTGTAGCAAAACTGGGATTCATGAGAAGGAAGTTGAAGAGAAAGAAGTTCAAGCAATGCCTGGCATATTTTATGTCTGAAGCTCTGTCCAGCTCAAAAGAGATTTCAGGAATGGAAAAAAATGCTATGGTTGCCAGAAAACTGAGATATTATTTTGATGCTCAAAGATTCAGATTAACCAACTAAGATGCTTTATAAAGAAGCGTCACTAAATCACAAGTCAAAAAATGGGTGATGGGCTATCTGAATATGGGTGGACTTCAAAAGAGAAGCGCTGCTAAATTTCAACTTTTGGCTGATTTCGTAGTGCACTACTCCCTCTGTCCTAAAATTATTTTTTTATATTTTTAAATATCTACTTTTGATCATTTGTCTTATTAATTTTTTTTAAAAATATTATTTATTTTATTGTGGAATGATTTGTTATTCGAAGTACTTTAACCTTGTCTTTTTTATTTTTTAATAAGATAAATGGTCAAACGCCGATTTTAAAAAATCAAAAACGTCACTGGTTATAAGACGAGGGAGTAGACAGCACCAGAATTTATGGAGCTACGCCCATAATTGCTGGACTCCAATGCGATGGTGCCTGGCTAAGCTGATAGTATTCAAATAGCAGCAATCCTAACCGCCTTCAGGAACTAAATTAGAATACGCCTCTAGGATAAAACACTTTGTACCTTTTAATGAGATTAATGACAATTTTTCCTATAACATGAATTGCGTGGAGAAGAAATTATCCTAAAAAAATTAGTCTTACTAACTTTTATGATATAAATGCTTTAGTGTTACTTAACCATTTGCAAAAATATCAATGCATTATTCTCGAAAAAATGCCTCTAGTACTTTCACCCATTCGAGGGAGTGAGCACAAAATTGATTTGATTCTCGAAGCAATTTTACCAAATTACGCCACCCATTGGAGCAAGCCAGGGATGACTTGCGATCAAGAAAGGGAGAATGATGAGACTGAGAGTATCTTTGAGCCACCAAGTGAAAGTGGCATAGGGGGGGGGGGCGGTTGAATAGGCAATCTTAAGTAATTTCTGCAAAATCAAACTCAACGAACAATTAGTCCACCGGACTATCCGTTAATGCACCGGACACTCCGGTACCGAACCATCCGATAACGTGCCGGACACTATGGTGAGACAGGATAAGTGATGAAATTTGAATCTAAACAAGTTCTAGGAAGTTCTAACAAAATCCACTTTAACCAAAAGATTAATATATGTTATAGCAAGTAGATCTAAGTGAGACAAGTTAGAAAGTAATTAACAAGTAGATCGAAGCAAATATATATAAAAAACAACAAAAACAATATGAACTACTAAGAGAGACAAGCACAAGGAGACAATGTTTTTTTATCAGAGTTCAAGCTAACAAAAAACTCTATATCTCCGTTGAGAGATTCACAAAGAACCGGGTCTCGCTCAACCCTTTCTCTCGCCCAACCAACCATTAAGGTCAAGTTGGAATTTCACTAGCAAATCTCTTTCGGAAAGGTAAAACAAACTTCCCGGGTTATCACCACAAGTTGGGATCTCTCAGGCATGCTTAGCCGTCTAAGAGCAAGGCTCCAAGAGTAACAAACACAATTTGAAGCTCGGCGGTGTCTCAACTGCTCAAGAGGAGTGAATCAAGCTTTTTTCTCAAACCCTAGCTCAAATGTTTCAAGCTTAGGCTTTGGAAGAGTGTGGGAGAGTGTTGTTAAAGCTCAAGAGTGTATTTTTTAAGTGTGAGTCGTCAGCCAAAGCAAGAGGGGGTGAGGGGGTGGGGTATAAATACCCAAGCCCCAAAAAGTAGCCTTTGGGCATAAAATACACTCACCGGAGACTCCGGCATTACGCCGAACACTCCGGTGGATCGGAGTCTCCGGCAATGTGCCGGACACTCTGTCAAGCTTTCTCTGGTTGTGGCTGCTAGGTCTACTAGAGACTACGGTAATGTGCCAGACACTCCGGCAAGCCTTCTCTATTTTGGGCTATACTTACTAGAGACTCCGGCATTGTGCCGGATACTCCGGTAAGGAGTCTCTGAACAGGAAAAGATATTGAGAATTTTTGTCACTTTTGAGTCTCCAATTCATATCTCCCTTAATAGTACGGCATACCTATACTCAAGAAAGGATAAAACAATGATTCTTTGATGAGAATTGGCTCTAGAAAATTATTCAATGAAATTGAGTGGTTTCTTTTCTCCTTTCTCATTCTTTTATTCTTTTTGAACATTCAACGCTATCAATATACTTAGAAACTTGCATTAGTTCCTTGAATGATTTGTTATCATTCATCAAAACCCACTAGGAGGCCTAGATGCACTTTCACCGAGTGATTGCATTCAAATACACTTGTGGCGTTCACCTGTCATGCAAGTTGTATGGCATGGTGGAGTTAAGGTCTTGACAAGTAACTTGAGTCGAGGATGACTTCAAAACAAGAAGAGGAGGATGATGAGTATATCACTTCTTTAGATACACGCAATATTTCCCAAGTTAGTATTGATGGAGCTCATGCGTCACAGTTGAAATTAAAGGTGAGCTCGTTCCTAAACCCTTGTTTAACTTACTGTTGACACCCAAAAATTGCAGGGCAATCGGAGTATCCGACACGTTGCTGGAGTGTCCAGTGAGCCCTTTCGGGTTTGGGCACTTTGCCAGATACTCCAATGAGCCCTGTCGGGTTCGAGCACTTAGCCCACCGGAGTATCCGGCACGCTGCCAGAGGGTCCGGTGAGCCCTCTCGGGTTGGGGCACCTGGCCCATTGGAGTATCCGGCACGTTGTCGGAGAGTCCGGTAGGCCCTCTCGGGTTCCCGGAATTACATGACAGAACCTCCGGCATCTTACCAGAGACTCCGGTCACCGGAATGTCCGACACTTTACCGTTGACTCCGATAATGCCGATTTAGAAAAGTTTTCCGCAGATTGATTCTAATTTCTTTCTTTAACTCGTGAGATTAGTTTTCCTGCGGGATAAGACCATCTCACCTCTATAAAACAAAGACCCATGGCCGGTTAAGGATCATTCCAATCGAACCTATCATTTGCCTTTACATTTCGTTCTTCTCTAAACCCTAATCCTCTTACTCGACCTCTCGTGCTGTTCTTCCTTCGTCTCGACGATGACCGAAGGCGATCCGGCTGGCCTGACCGAGCCCGGATCAACCCTAGGACGATCCTCCTCTGACGGGGTCCCTCCCGAGGTGGGATTGTTCAGGTGCTGTCCAAACCTGGTGTTGAAGAGACGTTGACGTTCCCGCACACGGACGTGCGAGTGGTGCGTTGGCCCGAACCCGATTTCGGCGAAAACAAACTTTTTGGTGACTCCGCTGGGGAACGAGTGATTCTGGTTGCACAAACCGAGTCGTCGTTTTCCACCATGAACTCCGAGATCTCCACGACGAACATCGTCATGCCGTCCTTGAAGGAGTTGCCCGAGGAGGCGCGCAAGGTGTTCTTGGAATGTCGGAAGGCCTCCGAGAAGGCACGCAAGGCGCGAGAGGAGCGGGAGCTGCAGAAGTACTTGGCATGTTTCAAGAAGGACCGCCAAGCCGTGATCTCTCAAGTGAAGGAGCCCGTTTTTCTAGCCGTCGATGACGACGCGGCCATGGGTGCTGCCAATGTAAGGACATCTTCGCGCCCTCCCGTTACTTTTGAAGACCTCTCATATTATTTTGCCAACATGAAGAAGGTCTTAACGGATGATATGCAATACATGATTCAAGAGAACATGTAAGTCGAAAAATGTTAGTATTGCGTCATTGCCTCTTGTTGCGCATGTAGGTCCTACTACTAGTGCATCGGCGCCTACTACGTCTAGTGTAGAACAACCTCCATATGGCATACCGTTGAACTCGTTTAGTGGACAATCTAATTTTTCCTCTCATGTGCAAACTAATGCTTTGGTAGTGTCACCCCCACTAGCGTAGAGCCAATCACTTGCATCCTCAATTCGGCCATGAGCCAATTGAATGAATTGGCTAGCTTTGTTCCTCTTTACCGTACCGTCGCATATAGCACATCACCTATCCTAACAAGCGGTACGGGTATCTCTCATGGCCCCATTCCTAATGAGCTATTTAGTGCCATGAAAACGAACATACACCCTCCAACATCGAGCGTATCTACTAGGCCACCCATTGCCAACATAGAGGAGTGTATGACATGCATTAAAGAGGATTTAAACAAACAATTTCATGAGACGCTAGGGGTAGACCTCAAGGGAAGAGACCGAATATATCAAAAACCGTATCTCACATATTTTGATTCGGTCCCATATCCCTTGGATGGCGTGTTCCTGACTTCGTAAAATTTAATGGCGAAGATAGCAAAACCACTTTGGAGCACATTAGTCAATATGTGGCACAACTAGGAGAAGCGGGTTTTAGTGAGGCCTTAAAAGTACGTTTGTTTTCTCTATCATTAACTAGAATCGTTTTCTCTTTGCTTTCATCATTGTCCTCGGGATCCATATACACGTGGGAGTCTTTAGAGTGCAAGTTTCATGACCACTTTTATTCCGGGGACAACAAATTAAAGTTGTCACATTTGACATCAGTTCGGCAAAGGAAAGACGAACCCGTCGTTGATTATCTTCGACGGTTTAGAGATATTAAGAACTGATGCTTTAATTTAACAATTTCTAAAAAAGACTTAGCCGACCTAGCTTTTAATGGTTTACGGTAGCATCTTAGGGAGAAGTTCGAGGGGTACGATTTTCTTACACTCACTCACCTCCAACAAAGTGCTTTGGCTCAAGAAAGCTGAAGTAAAGAAATAAAACATGATTATAAGACCCGTCACAGCGTGCACGTCGTGGAATATGATTCGGATAGTTCCGATGATGATTTCAATAACATTTTGGCTGCCGAGTTCGTTTGGCCATCCAAGGCCAAATCATTTGCTTGTGATTCGCTCAAACCGGTTGATAAGAATCGGAAAGGCGATGTGAAGTACACCTTTGATGTAGCTAAGTGTGACAAAAATATTTGATGAGCTAAAAAAGGTGGGTACATTAAGATTGCATATACTTCACCTTCGGCGGATGAGATTAAGCATAGAGCATATTGTAAATGGCATAATTCTTATTCTCATGCTACTAATGATTGCAATGTTTTCCATCGACAGGTCCAATCGGCCCTTAATGAGAGATGATTGAGTCTTAAGGAGATGCAGATCGACAAGCACCTGTTCCCCGTCACACTCTCAAGCTCAACCCCAAGGTGTTGATTTGGCCTCATCAAGCCGATACAACTGAGGGGAAGAACGTGATCATCGGGGACGAGATGTCTATCTCTTGAGTGAGAAAGGGGCCTCTAGGAAGGTGGTGCTCGAAAAGTCCCCCGATGGTCAAAATTCTCTCAAAGTCACCATCCAAAGCTCGAGGCCCGGGGGGCAAGATCCACAGCCCAAGATGATAAAGCCGAAGAATCCGGAGGAGGACAAGTGGAAGATAAACCAAGGCAAAGCCACAGATCGGAAGATGGGGCCCAAAAGCACCTTCGACCGTCTCATGGCTAAGTACAAGAACTAAAAGACCGATTTGAACAATCGGTCTATGAAGCGATCAAGATCACCACCTAGGGGAGTCAGCTCACAGGAAGGAGATGAGGCCAACTGTGAATGTGCACGGGCCTCCTCCTCCTTTTCCTCCACATGGGTTCGGAGTGCCACCACCGTGGTTCCATCTTATGCCTTGCCCACCGTTTTCGGTGTGGCATCCATACATGGGATCATGGATGCCCGTGCCACTGATGCCCGTTCGACCGATGCCGTACTCGTCATTTCATCCGGGGTGAAACGGACCGAGAGGAGATGTCTTCACAAGGCTCTCCAACCCTGCTCCAGATCGAACGGATTCTCGACCGATCAAAGATCAAGGAGGGAACTCCACCACCGCGCCTAAGCAAGAGTGGCGCCCGAAGCAAGGTAACGAATATGCTCCTTCCACTTTTGTCCATCAAGAGAGTGCATCCGGAAGTGTCATAAAAATCGGCACAACCGATGTCAAAATCGGGGGAGTCTTCACATGACCGATCACTTTGGATGATCCGATCGAAAAGGCCTTCCATGATCACGAAGCTAGCAGCAGCAAAAGCTCCTCCAAGTGCACACAACTGAGGTGGTGTTCGCCTGGCTCGACCCACACTCAAAAGAGGAAGCTCCAAAGGCTGCGCCTCCAGAAGATGCGAGAGGAGGAGGTGGCGAAGAAGAGGGACGAGATCTTCAATGAGATCAAGCCGATGGTCCCTCAAGGTAAGCAATGGAGGGTCAAGGAACCTGAGGTTTCTACTCCACCGGTGAAGGAGGAAGCGGTGGCTACTCCAAAACCACTAGGTTTGGCCGACGCTGTCTTGGGAGAGGACTCTACAGCGCCTTCGTCCACGGGAGACGTCGACATGTCCGAGTTCGACGATGACGACTTCTTGGACTACGAGCCTACACCGCCTCGAGAAGGTATGGACGTCAACACTATTTGCTTGTCTCTTTTCGATTACTCTCTGGTAGAGAAAGAAGTGGTCATGGCACAATTCGACTTTGGGTCGAAAAGTGCTATCTTTGAGAAGCCCGAGGAATCAGAGAACCATTTGAAGCCTCTCTATATGAGAGGTCATATTAATGGCACACCGATTTCTCTTATGCTTGTAGATGGCAGTGCGATTGTTTCTAATGCCATATTCTTTGTTTAAAAAGCTAAGTAAGGCCGATGATGAGCTCATCCGGAACAACATGACTTTGAATAGTGTGGGAGGAGGAGACCCTATTAAGGCTAAGGGGGTCGCTTCTATGGAGCTCACCGTTAGGAGCAAGACCATGGCTACCGCTTTCTTTGTTGCTGATACGCGCGGTAGTTATAGCTTGATCTTAGGGCGTGATTGGATTCATACCAATTGATGTGTCCTCTTCACATTGCATCAATTCTTGATACAATGGGTTGGTGATGATGTAGAGGTTGTTTATGCCGATGCATCAGCTTGTGTTGCTATAGCTGAATCATTTTCTTTGCCGCACGACACCGTCAAGTGCTTGACTGGTTTAGACTTGACGGATTATGATTTTTTTAGTGTGACTAGAGATGGTTTTGTACCCATCAATATAAAGCCGATGAAAAATTGGCTCAACCACATAATGTGATTTAATAGAGTCTTATCTTGATTAGTTGCAAAAGAGAGCGGAACATTATCGGTCCAACACGAACGATATGTGCGAAGCTATAGAGAAAATAGAGGACATGGATAAGTTAGGACAAGGATTCACATCGATCGATCCTCTTGAGGAGGTGAACTTTGGCAGCGATGATAATCCGATGCCAACTTATGTAAACAAAAATTTGAAAGCCAATTGTAAAGTGAAGCTAATCGGCTTACTAAAATAATATGTGGACTGTTTTACATGGTTTTATAATGAAATGCCCAAGTTGAGTCGCGAGCTAGTTGAGCATCGGCTTCCAATAAAATCTGATTTTAGACCCTTTAAGCAACCAATGAGAAGATTTAACCCGAATATGCATGATCAGATTAAAGAAGAGATTAACCTATTACTTGATGCGAAATTCATAAGACCTTGCAGGTATGCAGAGTGGATATCCAAGATTGTGCCGGTGGAGAAGAAGAACACCCGTAAGATTAGAGTTTGCATTGATTTCAAAAATTTGAATAGAGCCACTTCTAAAGAAGAGTATCCTATGCCCATAGCCGATATGTTGATTAATGATGCTTCCTTCCATAGAGTTATTAGTTTTTTTGATGGTAATGCGGGATATAATCAAATCTTCATGGCTGAAGAGAATATGTCTAAAACTGCTTTTAGATGTCTCGGCTTTGTAGGATTGTTTGAATGGGTTGTCATGGCTTTTGGGTTAAAGAATGTGGGTACCACATATCAAAGAGCCATGAACTTTATCTTTTATGATTTGCTTGGTGTCATCATAGAGATTTACATAGATGATGTGGTGATCAAATCGGCCGCTTTGGATTCTCACTTGGCTGATTTGCAACTCGCTTTGGACCGAATGCGTTGTTTCGGTTTGAAAATGAATCCGCTCAAATGTGCTTTTGGTGCATCGGCCGAGAAGTTTTTAGGCTTCATAATTCATGAAAAGGGCATAGAGGTAGATCCTAAGAAGATAGAAGTAATTAGGAGCGTGCAAGCGCCTACATGTAAGAGAGAGTTGCAAAGCTTCTTAGGAAAAGTGAATTACTTGAGGCGGTTCATATCCAACTTGTTAGGAAAGATTAATGCATTTACTCCTATTCTTCGGTTAAAGAATGATGCCGAATTCAATTGGGGGACAAAATAGCAAGAAGCTTTTGAGAAGATCAAAGAATACTTGTCTTCGCCGCCGGTTCTTAGGGCGCCCAAGGGAGGAGTTCCTTTCTGTCTCTGCATAGCGGCGGAGGATGATGTGATCGGTGCTGTTTTGACACAAGAAGCCGAAGGAAATGATTACGTGTATCACATATGTGAGCCGAGGGTTGGTGAATCCAGAAACAAGGTACACTCTCATCGATAAACTATATTTTTCCTTGTATCATGCTTGCACCAAGTTGAGATATTATTTTCTATCTAGCACTTATGTGGTTGCTTGTCAAATAGATATAATCAAGAATATGTTGCATAGGCCGATTTCTAGTGGTAGGCTTGGTAAATTGGCTTATGCATTGATTGAATATGATTTGGCTTATGAATCATTGAAATCCATGAAAGGCCAAATTGTTGCTAATTTTATTGTTGAACATTGGATTGATTTGGAGCATAATCTAGATGTTGCTTATGCTACTTTCACCCTTTGAAAGTTATATTTTGATGGATCAGTTTGTAAAGAGGGTTAAGTTGTTGGTGTGGTTTTAGTATGTCCTCATGATGCACACTTTAAATTCTCAAACTAATTAGAATATGATTGCACCAATAACCAAGCCGAATATGAAGCGTTGTTGTTCGGTTTGGAGATGTTTGAGTCCATGGGGGTTAAGCATGTAGAGGCTTTCAGTGATTCGTTGTTAGTAGTGCAACAAATTTCTGAAAATTTTCAATGCTTAGACGGATCATTGAATGTCATCTTAGATAAATGCCTAGACATCATTAGGAAGATGAATGAATTCAATATACATCATGTGCTTAGGCTAGAAAACGTTAAAGCCAATGAGTTGGCTCAACAAGCATCGGGTTACAATGTTAGTAAAGGTAGATTTTCAGTTAATAAGAAACCGATGCATGAGGTGTTGGAACTAGACCATTCGGATGCTAACACGTCAAATCGTGATGGTACCGTATCGCTTGATTGGAGGTCACCCATAGTTTCATATATTCGTAGTCTAAGCCAAAGTGTGGATAGGAAAGTTCGCATATGTCTTTCAAATACACTTTGATTGATGGTAACTTATACCGTCGAACGGGGGATGATTTGTTTTTGAAATATTTGGGTGATGAGGAGGCTAGAGTAGCTATGGGGGAAGTTCATGAGGGCATTTGTGGTACGAATCAATCAGCTCCAAAAATGAAATAGTTGTTAAGGAGGGCCGGATTCTATTGGCCAACCATGATTGCCGATTGCTACCGTTATTACAAAGGATGCGAAGAGTGCCAAAGATTTAAAAACATTCAATTGGCACCCACAGCTATGATGAACCCCATTATAAAACCATGGCTATTTCGAGGATGAGGATTGGATTTCATAGGGCAAATACATTCTCCATCTTCGAAGGGACATCGTTTCGTGTTGGTAGCGACAGACTACTTCACCAAATAGACCGAAGCGGTGGCTCTCAAGAATATGACGTACAAAGAGGTAATTGAGTTCCTTACCGAGCATATTATTTATAGATTCAGCATACCTTAGACTTTGACTACCGACCAAAGTACTTCCTTTACGTCTGGTCATGTTAAAAAGTTTGTTGAATCCTATGAAATTAGGATACTCAATTTGTCTCCATATTATTCTCAGGCCAATGATCAGGCCGAGTCTAGTAACAAAATGTTGATTAAACTCATTAAGAAAAAGATAGAGGACCATCCCAAGAGATGGCATGAAGTCTTATCGGAAGCATTGTGGGCTCATCAGATATTTAGGCATGGGGCAACTAAAGTAACACCCTATGAACTTGTGTATGGACAAGAGGCCGTTTTACCCGTCGAGGTAAATCTAGGAGCTCTAAGGTTAGCCAAACAAAATGATTTATCCGCCGATGAGTATAGAACTTTAATGCTAGACAATATTAATGAAGTCACTGATAAGCGTTTGAATGCTTTGAGATAGATTGAGAAAGACAAAGCACGAATTGCTAGAGCCTACAACAAAAGAGTGAAAGCCAAAACTTTTCAGGTGGGTGAGTTGGTTTAGAAAACTATTTTGCCCGTAGGCTTAAGAAGGAACAAATTTGGGAAATGGTCTCCTACTTGGGAAGGGCCATATAGAATAGTGAAAGTCATTGCCGAAAATGCATACATGTGGAGGATGTTCGCGAGAATCATTACTTAGGGCCCTTAACGGCTGATATTTGAAAAAGTATCATCCAAGTGTATGGGAAGAAGCGTTAGAGAAAAGTGGCCGATGTGAAGAACATAGTTGCCAAAGTTGATGCAATGACCGATGAGTCAAGAGAACCATGGCCCTTAGAGGTTTTTGGGTGCTTAAATGTTTTATGCTGTAGGAACTTCACCAAAAAACCGGGGGCATATGTTGACACCCAAAAATCACAGGGCCACCGAAGTATCCGGCACGTTGCCGGAGTGTCCGGTGAGCCCTTCGGGTTCGGGCACTTGGTCCACCGGAGTATCCGGCACGTCGCCGGAGTGTCCGGTGAGCCCTCTCGGATTCGGGCACTTAGCCACCGTAGTATCCGGCACGCTGCCGGAGGGTCCGATGAGCCCTGTCGGATTGGATCACTTGGCCCACCGGAGTATCCGATATGCTGCCGAAGAGTCTAGTAGGTCCTCTCAGGTTCCCAAAATTACACGACGGAACCTCCAGCATCTTAGCGGAGACTCCGGCCACCAGAGTGTCCGGCACTTTACCGGAGACTCCGGTAATGCCGATTTAGAAAAGTTTTCAGCATATTGATTCTAATTTTTTCCTAACTCGTGGGATTAGTTGCCCTGCAGAATAAGACCATCCCACCTCTATAAAACAGAGGCCCATGGCCGGTTGAGGATCATCTCAATCGAACCTATCATTTGCCTTTACATTTCATTCTTCTCCAAACTCTAATCTCCTTACTTGACCCCTCGTGCTATTCTTCCTTCATTCCGGCGACGACCGAAGGCGATCCAGCTGGCCTGACTGAGCCCGGATCAACCCTAGTATGATCCTCCTCTGACGGGGTCTCTTCTGAGGCGGGGTTGTCCAGGTGCTATCCAAACCTGGCGTTGGAGAGACGTCAGCGTTCCCGCACACGGACGTGCGAGCGGTGCATTGGCTCGAACCCGATTTCGGTGTTAACACTTACTTTAGAAATAGATTGTTATCTAATGGCTTTATCATGATTAGTAACATTGGAGAGGATAAAAAAGAGTTAACAACTTGGAGATGAACAGGATCAGGAAGAATGTCCAATTTAAGAAGGAGTTCGAATCCAACTTGAGTTCGAGTTCTAGTCGGACTCTAAGAGCAGCCAGTACTAAAATGGATATTCAGGTCACATAAGAACTCTGTTTTGAATGTTCTAGGTACAGAAGGGAAGTTAAGGAGGTAAGCTTTCTAATGGATCTTATCCCGTGCCAAAATACTTTCTATATTTCTGAGACTTGTCGAAACAATATGACGTCCAAAATCTGTCAGGGTGTTCTGCCACCTTCTTGGGCCATTCGGCCTTGTATCTTGTTAGGTCCATTAGGGTTTCATCCAGAGGGTCTTGCACCTCCCTCCACCTTTATAATTAGTAGCCGCCGCATCATTAGGATTTGGGTTTTGCTTAGATTATTCTGTTTTCATATAGTTTCAACGTCATACGGTTTGAGACCCCAACTTATGAGTTTAATTCAGATTCAAATTTTACATTTGTGTTGTATTCTTTCTTGATCCTGCTTGTGTTCTTAGATTTGCAGACACGGATTAATCTTCTTTGTGAGAGTTGCTTTGAGTCCTGAAAATCTTGATCTCATTGAAACTTAACTAATTCCCATGAGTTTAGCCTTGTAGAGGGTGGCAGAGAGGGTTGGAAGCTCTGTGGGGATGTTTCTTTTTGTGTGATAAGAGTGAATGAATGTTGGGTGAATAGGTATACATACTTGAGCTCTCAAAAAGAGCCGTATATTGGAACGAATATTAGTGTACACTATGATACATTGTCCAAAAATAGCGATACAATTACAAAGCCTGAGCATCCCTTGGCATACTGACTGACACTGGTTTGGATTGTCAAGTGGTAGACTACCTGGCCGGTGTCATCCTAAAAGGCCTGAGGCAGAGCACTCCATGTGGCTTGTCTGATATGGGTTCAGACATTTCCGTGCGTTTGGAATTTCTTGGGCCGAGTATGCCTGATGGACACCCGGACACTGTATCGGACACTCTGCTAGCTACACAGCTTTTCTTATAGATCACGTGTGGAATTTTCGGTTGATTTATTTTAGCATTTTCACATATGCAAGCAATTTGTCAAATACTATGATGATCCGTTATTGAGCGTAAGTTTTGGCCCTCCTAAAATTGAAGCGGCTAACCATTTCCTGATCTCTTTGTATGTACCTACGATCCATTTACAAAACTCAACAATGACATTAATTTCTTAATTGTCTTGTTATTAACTCACCAAAAACCAGTTCTGCAAACCAAATCTCAACACTACAAAAAGAATCCAATCTATAGCAACTGGATGTAAATTCATTCTTGTAATTATCTCCACCATTTTGATCAATATAAAATAGATATGGAAGAATTCCAAATTACTCCTCTCAAGTTTGGCCAAATTCTAGATACCCCCTAAACTATAAACACTTAACCCCCATCATTCTTAAAAGAGAGAATTCCTTTTAAGGGCCTAAAAAACTTACCTCTTCCTTTCTTGGCCCTTTTCATTTTGAACTTCCCTACAAGGACAAAATGAATTTTATTCTTCTTTTTATGGCCCTTCCGTCAACTTTAGCCACTAACAGTGTTAGATGAGAGTTGAAATTCCCACTTTACCCCTATTATAATACTTTGAAAAATGAGCCGCAAACGTGCTTGACTGAGATGGTACTGGCGCCAACATTTTGAACAGATATCATGTTACATATAACAATCTATTTAATTTCAATATAAAGTTATTTTTTCTCGAAAAATTAAACCATCTTTTTATTTCAATATAAAGGTATTTATTTCTCTAAAAATTAAACCATCTGTTCATTGCTTGACTGAGATGCACTAGCAAATTAAACCATCTTTTTAATATAAAAAAAATGCACTAGCAAATTAAACCATCTACTTCCAGGAAGATGCACTCGCAATCTCGTGATTGGCTACTACCTGTTCATCTACTTCCAGCTCGTTATTTTTTCCCCTAGAAATTAAGCCATCTTTTCGTGACAATATAATGTTATTTATTTCTCTAAAAATTAACATCTAGGTACCTTCAATATTGATTATTTCCCTCCTAACATTAGTATCCCAGCCACAACCATTGAGCATTGCATGTTTAATGAGAGCAGCATGAGCCTTGTTCCAATGAAAAAAAAAGAACAAAGGAATCTGAAGATAACAGCAAGCCATGCCACTAGCATGCACAAGAACAACACATATTATTTCAGTTCACACGCCAATTCAGTTCAAGTTCATACATAAACATAAGATGCACACGAACGGTCAATTCGACATACAATACATAGGAAAAATCAAAGACTAAGCCTTCTTTTACTTCTTGTGCTCATCGCAGGACTAGCAGGTTGTCCTGATTTGCTTCTTGTGCACATTGAGGGGCTATACAGTTCATGTTGAACCATTTGGCCTTTCTTCGCTTCGACTTTCTTGACTCCTTTCTTCACCTTGACCTTCTTTTTGGGCTTATCCTTCACAGGTTGAGCTGTTCGTGATGGATACTCAATAGATATTGCATCGGGCTGATTGGAGCCACTTCTTGACCTACGAATCAGTACATATGGCAGCAATGAATATTATGACAGCACAAAACTGATATGGCAGCACAAATGAGAACTTGAAAATAAAAGTAGAATCTGGAAAAGTACCTTTTTGATCCTCCAGAGTTGGAGCTATTATGTTTTCCCTTTTTCTTACTAGAAATCTCTAAGGATTGGCTGTAAGTGTAGAGAAACCAAGTTGGTATACATGGGAACATAAATTTGCAGCAGTAAAAAATCACAAGCACTAATTACCTATGTGATGCTTCAAAAGTAGTATCAACATCTTTTCTCTTGTTTTTACTAGTTTCCAGTGTTTGACTATGGTGACAAAGGAGAAACTTAGAATAAGCAATTAATAATGGAACTTTGATACTTCGAATACATAAAGTAATACTATCATTCCCATATTCACTGTCATCACCATCCTCACTACCATCCTTCTCCTTATCCGTAGGTACCACCTGTATAGCAGAAATAGGTTCATTTGGTGCTACCATCTGTGAGTACATACTCTCCTCATCAACACCTACATGTTCATTCTCTTGCAAATGATTTATAAGGTAATCATCTTCATCATTCTGTGTCTTGTTTTTTGGCTGTTCATCAATATCAAACTCCCACTCCGTGATCGGTTCATATGGCTCGGAAGGACCACAGTATACAATGAGCATGAGGACAACCTTTGTCTTACAATGCTTACTAAACATAGCCATCGACTCTTGATCAGATTTTACTTCCGAAAAGGATTTCAAACCTTCATCATAGTACTGGATATGTGCTACTTCTAGATAACGTGGATGGTACTTCTCTACCACTGATTCAACAAGATCTTTAAAATTTGTCAAGTCAGAATCCACAGCCATATCAAAGCTAAAACATTTCATATCCCGTCTAGCCTTCTTACGATTACCGAGCAGTTTAATTTTCAGCCAGAAACTTGTATTAGGATCTAACCTGTTATTCAGTAACAAGAACCAAAATTTTCAGCAAAATTTTATTGGGATTTAGCTGTTAATGAGCAAGGTTTTAATTAGAGCTAACTCACCCTTTGAGCCATTCAGAAGATGCTTGACCGAAGCCCTGGTTGGAGCCCTCGGCGGTGCCCCTGCTTGAGCCCTCCCCGGCATCCCCAACATTGGCGCACATGTCCTGGGCCTCGCCATGGGTAGCCTCCCCGAAGCCAAGGACAGCCGCGGAGCCTTGGCCGGGCACCACTGCACCCACGCGCAGGTCAGGCGCTCCTGCAGCCGCGCGCAGATCAGGCGCCCCTGCGGCCGAGTCCACGTCGTGGCCAGCTTCCCCAACGCCTGCAACAGCCTGGGCACCGCTCTGCCTCGCGCCATGGCCAGGTGCTCGCGGAGGCCGCGCCCGCGGCGACTGGTGCCCGCCACCTTGGCCAGGCGC
>BCLF01000084.1:568804-596934 GCA_001602275.1 Zoysia japonica | reverse complement strand
GACAGCCTCGGCGCCGCCCTGCCTAGCACCATGGCAACGCGCTCGCGGAGGCCGCGCCCGCGGTGATTTGCGCCTGCCGCCTTAGCCTGGCGCTCGCGGCCAGCGAGCGCCCACCTTCTGCCGCGGCGACCGGCCTGGGGCTGGGTCTCGTGACCCCCTCCTCCATGGGGCGCTGCCTCTCTCGTTCCCCTATTTGCTCGACTCAAACTGGTGCGTGACGGCTGGATTTTTGAGACGGGATGGAAAGGGAAGGGCATAATAGACATTGCATATTGCTGCCAAGGGTAACCTAACGATGGAACCTAACAGAATTCACGGAAGGACCATAAAAGGAAGAATAAAATTTATTTCGTCCTTGTAGGGAAGTTCAAAATGAAAATGGCCAAGAAAGAAAGAGGTGAGTTTTTTAGGCCCTTAAAAGGAATTCTCTCGTCTTAAAACCAGATCACTTTGGCTCTATTTGGATCCACTTTTCTAGAACTCACTTATCTGAGAAACATGATTTTCTGATAACCACTGTTTGAAGAATCTGCAGTCTGAATAAGCTGGTTATTTGAAATCCTGATTATTTTCATTGGATTGTCTGTCCTAGGTGGTAAAATAGCATAAATAGCCTTTTGTCAAATGATAGCTCATTTTTATGTTGGTTGAATTTTTTAATATGATGATTGGAGCAATTAGAGAACCCAACCTTTCCAGACTTCAATCCATATATTTGAAATGGTTTTAAGTAGAATTAAAATGAATTTTTAATCTGAATATCAGGGTCAGCACCAGATTTAAAAATTCTTAAAATCGCATTTTTTTCGAGTTCCGTTGTAGTATCTTAATTTTTTTTAAGAAGAAGGGGTTGAATTTTATTGAATACAGAGTGCTATTACATCCAGCCCGTAGCAAAGGAGCCCACAAAACATATTTATAAATTCCATTGAAGTTCTTTCATGTGCTCCCTGAGATCGTCATTATCGTCAATCAGATTGGTCGCCACCGTCCTGTCCAGCATCGCCACCAACAGAGAAGCAGATGGAGGAAGATCAAAGCCGCACTCAAATGGAGGACATGACATCTAGTTTGAAAAACGCCAATAGTAGCACAGGCATAGATATATTGTACCATAGAGCGATGAATGCATTTGTGAAAAGCCCACTCTTGGCCACAACATTGTAACGAGGATAGGTATCAGGCACCAATCACCTCCATGACTGGCCCCAATCAATGATAAACGAGGACCTAGAGATGGGGATTAGAAACTCGAACCCAAGGCTATCAGAAAGCAGGAGTAGGTACCTCACAAGAACATCTCCAATCCACACAACATTGGAGAATCCTTGGAGGGTCAAAATATCGAAGCCATCAATGCTGGCTCGGACAGAAATCTTCAACTTCACTATGATGTCACTGCCATCGATGAAATCAAAGAACAAAAATCCCCAACCCGCAGCTGCAAAGATGGGGAACTAGCCATAAACTACATAGATCTACTAGATTAGAGTAGAATATGTACACCGGTCGCTTCAATCCTCGTTCCCTATGCTTCGCAAGGCCAAATTGGCGGTCGGAGCGGATGGAGAATGGAGGAAATCGATGCCGTGTGACAGACCGCCCCGCCGAAAGGACAATCCATCGATCACAGGATCTTATCGGGTGTCACTCGGTGAAGCGAGGACCAACAATACAACTCAAGCACGATAAAATACCTTACAAATTGTTGATTAAGTTAATAAAACAGAAGTTTAAAAAGCGCGGAAGCGGTAACCTTATTTAAACTAAGGTCTCCTGGAAACTATGCATAAATTGACATTGAACCCATATGATGCATCTTCTAGCAGCACACAACGGCAGCGCGGTGAGCAGGGCTCCCAACAGATATAGCCACCCTCTGGGGTCGCTCCTGTCAGTTGGTCCAGAGGAGGGAAAGAAAAACACCTGCACACAAAACTACATAGAGCCAAACCCTGAGCATTCAAATGCTCAGCAAGTCTTACCCGTCAACGTGGTCAACTACAGCCGACTCCAAGGATATGATAAGGCTGACTCACGGGGATGGCCATTTGCAGAAAACATAGCACTATTAGTTGTGACGGTGTTCTGACCACTGGCACAGTAAAATTTACGTAATCGAAGGGAGTATCGGTGCGCTCTTCGTATTTGAAATGGCCTAGTCTACGAAAGACTCGAGACTTAACCTGGTTCGGGCCGCTGGCGAGGCGTAATACCCTACGTCCAGGGACGAGAGAGATCAAATCGTATGAACTCAAGAACACGAGTACAATGGCGAAAAGGTCTTGGTTCGATCCAAGATCCCTAGCACGCGTGGGTGGATATGGTTACAGTGGAATGGGTCGGACCAGGGTCTTTGACTTGGTGACTACGGAACCTTCTGCCCCTCCGCCAGGTGGGGCCTCGATCGTCGCCTGAGTTGGTCGCCTGGCGCTCGCTGGCATCGGAGCAGGTTATCGGTGTCCTTCGTACATCCTTTGTCAAGTCGTAGGGGACAAAGGATACTTTTCTGTTTCGCTTTACCGTCCGCAGGAATGCTTTATTGATCGTCTGATTGCTTTACCGCCTTTTGGAACGCTTTTCCTTTGGCAAGGTTGCTTTACCTCCTGCTGTACTTTGTCAGGAATCTCTGTGCTTGGCAGGTGTCGATGGCTAAGGCGGTGGCCGACCCTCGAGGGTCAAGCAGAGGTGTTGGCTTCTAGCAGTTAGCTGGTTGAGTCTTGTCGTCGTACGGGCCCGACCCTTCGGTGGTCGGGTTGTGGTGTTCGTACGGTTCCAACCCCCTGGGGTCGGGATGTTCTTGGCGTGACGCGGTCCTTCGTGGGTTGTAGCCCATAGCGGGGCCTTCGTACTCACTCCGAACCCAAAGGTACCCGGTGTATATGATCCCGATAAGTGGGTCCTTACTTTCATCTTTTAGCGGTAAGTTAAATTTCAGGAATTTAAATTTAATTTGCACTATGAACTATATCACACATGGTTACCAAGCAATTGCCTATAAACTAAGCAAACAATTCATATTATTAATTAAGTTTAGTTATTACTACAACATGACTCAGTGAACAAGCTATACTCGCTACTGTGAGGGGCAGCGATTATAATCGATTCACACCAGCTGAGAAAATCCTGAAATACACGACACGTACGCGCTTTTCAGATGGCTCCGCTGCTTCCACGTGGACGGCGGATAACGTGTCTGAGAATTGTAACTGCCGGTCGATCCGGATGGTTTGATGATGCCGATCGACGGCGGTGAGAGAGTAATGGATTGCGCGTGCGTGTCCCATGAACTGGCGCCTGTCAGCCATTGGCTGGCGTGTTAGACAGGCGCACGTCGCCTCCATCGTGGCAGAGGTGGCGAGGCAACGCTCGGCCCCACCTGTCAGCGAGCGGGGTACCGGTGCGGCGGGTGTGTGTCGCAGCGCATGCACATGATGGCGCAGTTCCTGCACCATCGCGTCGTGGATAGTGGGGGTGAGAAACGTTCACCCCCCAGCTCTCTCGCCATTTTTGTCTCCAAGCTTCTTCGTGCTTGCTTGCTTTCGCGGCCGGAGCTTGTTGCCTTCATCTTCGTCGCCGCCGCGTTCGCTCCGGCTGTCACCGTGATCGTTCTCATCCTCATCGTCTTTGTCGTCGTCGTGACGGAGGTTTCCTAGAAGCCGTCTGCCGTTTCAGAGGCGGTGCTCAGGTCATACCACAGCACCAGCCTGTTGCCGTCGAAGGAAGCTAGCGAATGGGAGGCGGCGGAGAACCAGGAGGTGCCGGCGCCACCGGAGGGGAAGATCATGAGCTTCGTCGCCTTCCACGAGCATGGGTCGGCGCTCCCAGGCACTTTCCTCTTCTGTACGCTGATGCTCCACTACGGCGTGTGTCTCCACCACCTCAACCCTAACGGCGTCCTGCAGATTGCGATCTTCATCACGCTAGGCAAGGTGTACCTGGGGGTTCAGCCGACTCTTCCTCTTTGGCACTACTTCCAAGCTAGTCAGCTGTTGGAGTCCTCCGACGTAGTTCGGCAGGTTGACGGCACTGCGATCATGCTCCAGAGCGCTGAGGCAAGGAGTACGTCAAGGTGTCGCTGAAGAAGTCATTGAAGGGTTCGCACGATGGGTGGTTCTACATCAAGAACGCCACCCCCGGTCTCCGGGCATTTCGCAATGCGCCGGCTGAGGCGACCGACGTGTGGAAGGCGAAGGTGACGGCCAAGGAGAGGGCGGCGATAGACACGGTGCTGCGCAGGATCCGGCGACTGCGGGACGAGGGGCTGACCGGTGCCGCCGTTATTGTCACGTTCATGCGGCGCCGGATCCAGACGTTACGTCTTCGGCTCCACCCCATGGGTATGTACGAAGGGAATGACGATGTCACCCACGAAGTGGTCGGGACTAAGCTGAGTGACCAGAGGTCGTTCAACGGGTCGGCAGGCTGCTTGAGGGAGATGTCACTGACGAGGTGACCAAGGGGCCGCCGCCTCTGGACAAGGACCGTCGGACTCTGGTAAGTTGCTTTCCCGCTGCCGCTGTTGTTCGAATTCATAGAGTAGCTCGAGTCGGGTCATAGGTGAAAGTTGATGACTTAGTTGTTGTCGTCGTTGTAGAGCCTGTCGGGGACCGCGCCCGGCTCGGCGGACGTGGTCGAAACAATCGCGGCGGGCGTGTCCCCGGCCAAAAAGAAGAAGGCCGTCAAGAGACGGAGCGCTGGGGCCTCGAAGTCATTTCCCGCCGGCAGTCTGGCTGTTACCGTGCCGGCTGTGCGGCCTGCTCAGAGGTCGGCCGGGGCTCCGCCGGTCGGCGCCCCTTCAGCTACGAGCGCAAGGTCGAGGATTCCGACCCCAACCTCCGGGGCCACTGCGCCGCAGGCAGTGGCTGCGGTTGACATCGGGAGCTCGACGTCATGCGAGGACGTGATCCCTCCCTTGGTCAAGAGGACGAGGATCGAGGGGTCGGAAGGCACCGAGGTCGATTCCACGGTCCAAGTGGCGGAGACTGGGGCGGTTCAACCCTCAGGCGCGAGCCAACCGACACTTCCCCGGACTCGAAGGATCCCGATGCGCCAATCGAAGGCGTAAGTACCTGCATCTTTAACTTAGCTGTGAGTATTATTTGGACTGGTTCATTTTCTCACCTGTTTGGAGGTATACATGCCTCCGTCATCAGTCCTCGCTATGCGCTCAGTCGTGACCGTCGCTACGTCGGGTCTGAGGACGTCGGCGGGGGAGTTGACTCTGGCGCTGATGTCGCAGCGCACGCGATGACGCTCTCTGACGGCCGAGGTCAAGATGCAGGGTCTACGACGTGCTGCTGTTGCCGCCTCCCCCGACGCTGAAGCTCAGGAGGAGGTGGTAACCAAGGTCCACGAGGAGGTAGCGACTAGGGCTCAGGATGAGGCGGCCACCAAAGCCCAGGAGGAGGTAGCCGCCAAGATCCAGGCGGAGGCGGCCGCTTAAGAAGAGAGGGAGGACTCCTCTTTGGCTCCCGATGCCGGGGGGAGGTTGAGGACCTGAGGGGATCTTCCCCGCCCTTGGTTCACGAAGGGCCAGCCGGCCAAGTCTCGCCCGCCGCTTCCGAGGGCTTGCGAGAGTTGAGCGCGATAGCCGCTCGAAAGCGGCCAGAAGTTCCCCTGGCTGACCCGACCGAGGGTTTGCAGGGGTCTGCAGTGGAAGAGGTCGGCGGCCCGTCAACGAGCGTGGTCCCGACCGGCATGAGCGGAGCCGCGGGAGAGGCGCAGGAAGGAGGAGGGACCGAGCTGGCCATGACGGCACCCGACTCCTTGGTCTCCGACGCGCAAAGGTCGAGGAGGAGAGGCGATCTCTAACCCGAGGCCGTGGCCAGGGCGTGGAACTTCTACGACGACCGGATGGCCGGGGTTCGTCGCTTCAACCTTGCGATGGCTTCCAACCTTCGCCAGCTACTCGGCATCACGGAGGAGTGCCGAGATCTTTTCCACGACCCGTACCTGATGGAGTGCCGGGTAAGTTTTTGAACACTTAAGGTTTTTAGTCAAACATGTTTGTCGAGGTGTTGAGTGTCGTTGTTCGCAGGCGAATCTTGCTACGGCAGTGGGTCAGCCGCCTCGAGGCTACGCCCTGCAAGCCGAGGTCGATGCTCTTCGGGCGGAGCTGGAGCAGGCGAGGGCCGGTCGTGACGCGTCGAGGGACTTCATGATCTGGCTGAACCACCAGCTCAACACCGCCTGGGAGTCGAGCCGCATCTCCCTCGACGAGGCCAATCGGGCGCGGTTGGACGTTGTGTTGGCGTGATCTGAGAAGCGGAGGCTTTCCTCCGATCTTGCCTCCACGGGGGAGACATTGCACGTAAGTTAATTCATAACTTTTGAGTTTAACCGTTTGAGGGTCGGGGTCGGATTCCGACTGGGAACTTGCTGTTTGTACAGAACTCCGGAGGCAGGTTGTCCAGCGTGACGCGGAGGTGCAGCGCCTCAAGGATCTCCAGGCTCACGCCGTCGAGGCCCATGAGGTTGTCGAGAGTGCCGTCAGGAGGACCGAGGAGGGGCATTGCCGAGCCTTCGAGCAGCGAGACTTGATCAACTCGGAGTGAGTCGCCTCCAAGGCCGAGATCGAATGGCTGACGGAGGAGCTGCAGGTGACGCATCAGGCCGCCTTCGAGGTCGAAGAGGCGCATCTGGCCGGGGAGGCGAAGACCGCTCTGCTCTAGGCGGAGTTGAGCGAGACCAAGGGCCTCGTCGAGTCTATCGCGAAGGAGCGGGATGGTAATTATTTTTTACCTTTTTGGTTCGTTAAGTCGTTTTGGGGGTCGGTCTTTTGACAATGTGTTTGCTGCAGCTCTGGCAGGCGAGCTCCGACCCTTGAGGTCCACAGGCCGACGCCTGCTTCAACAGATCTTTGCCGGCGAGCACGAGAACTCCCTCTCGACGGAGTTCGTGGCGCACATGCTGCAGTAGCTCCCGGAGATCATTGCCGCCGAGGTGATGAAGGCGCTTGAGGACGGGCCTCGCTGACCCTAGTGCTGACCCGCTCTAACAACCCGGACGTGGACTTCGGTCGGATCGTCAAGGGGTTCCCTTCCAGGTTGTCGGAGGAGGAGATGACAGCGCTCGAGGCTGAGATGCAGCCATCGACGCGGGAGGTTATCTGTAGGAAGTTAGCAGTAGTACTTTATATCTGACTGTGTAATGAACACTTTGGACGATGTGTAAATACGCGAGTTTTCGACCCTCTTCTATGTTTCAAATTTTTGCACTCAGCGTTTTTTGAGTTCCGTTGGGCGTTGATCAAGCGACTGGGTCGGATATAGCTCGTAGGGTCGAGTGTCGGGCTTGATACAGCCGTAGAGCGTCAACAACGCCGGGTCGGATCATTAGCTGCGAGGAAAACATGAACGAGAGTGCTTTCGCTAATTAGTACATCCGAGGGTCAACCGCAAAGCTCGGCGCAGGTCGAGAGATCGGGCTCCGAGGAAACCAAGAGAGGTGCGCAGCCTTAACGCAGAAGACTAAGGCGTGGAGCCTGAAAATGAAGCATGAAGGGGTCGGACGAACCGACCCGTAGACAGAGACAATGAGAGTAGCCCCTGCGCGGCGAAGGGTGGCCGGGCAGGCCACGCTTCGCCGTCCAAAGTAGTTAGGCAAATAAAAATGAGATGTGCAAAAAAAACTTAGCTGATTTTATTATGCGTAGAAACGACGCAAGTTCTCAATGTTCTAGGCGTGGGAGAGCTCGCTGCTGCCTTCGGTCGCCAGTTTGTAGGCGCCGGGCCAAAGGACTCGTTTGATTACATTGGGTCCTTCTCAGGGTGGAGACAACTTGTGATGGTTGGTCTTGTACTGCACCCTCTAGAGCACAAGGTCTCCGATGTCGAAGGCCCGACCCTTGACGCGCTGAGCGTGTAGTCGTCGCAAGCTCTACTGGTACTTGGCCGATTGTAGGATCGCCACATCGCGTGCTTTGTCCAGCTAGTCCAGGGCATCTTGCCGCGCCGCTTTCGACCCTTATTCGTCATAGGCTCGGATCCTCGAGGAGTCGTAGTCGAGGTTGGTCGGCAGTACAGCTTCTGCTCTGAAGGTCATGAAGAAGGGGGTAAATCCCGTGGTTCTGTTGGGGGTCGTTCGTAGTCCCCACAACACGGACGGGAGTTCGTTGACTCACCGCCCAGCCGCCTGCCTGATGGAATCGTAGATCCGAGGCTTCAATCCTTGAAGCACCATCCCATTGCCGCGCTCAACCTGACCGTTAGTCCTCGGATGGGCCACGGAAGCAAAGTCGAATCGGATGTGGTACTCCTCGTAGAATTCCTGAAAGACGTGGCCGGTAAACTGTGTACCATTGTGGGTGATGTTGGACTGCAGGACTTCGAAACAGCAGATGATGTCGCGGATGAACTCTGCGGCTCGACCGGAGCTGATGCAGGGGACCGCCCTGGCCTCGATCCACTTGGTAAACTTGTCGACGGTGACAAAGAGGTGGGTGAAGGCCCCGAGTGCTGGTCGGAAAGGCCCGAGGATGTCGAGCCCCCAGACCGCAAAGGGCCAAGTGATCGGAATCGTCTGGAGTTCCTGGGCTGGCAGATGCGTTTGTCAGCCGTAAATCTTATAGCCCTGTAGGAGCAAACGAGCTTCTCGACGCCAGAGACCGCCGTGGGCCAGTAGAACCCCTGGCGGAAAACTTTCTTGACCAGGGTCCTCGGGGCGGCATGATGTATGCATATGCCCGAATGAATATCGTCGAGGAGATGGAGACCCTTTACCTGAGGGATGTAGCGCTGAATAACGCCGCTGGGACTCCGCTTGTAGAGTTCATCGTCGATGTTGACGTAGGGTTTGGCTCAGCGTGAGACCCGTCGGGCATTATTGGTGTCGGCTGGAAGAGTGCCGTCTTGGAGAAAAGCAAAGATGTCCTGTGACCAGTCAGGGATGATGGCCATAACCTCCGCCCCGGGGGTCGGAGCTTGCTCGCCGACTGCCGCCTCGACCTGGGGGTCAACGGCATCATCTTTGAGTTTGATCGTTGGCTTCGAGAGTACCTCGAAGAAGATGTCGTGAGGGACCGGATATCGCCCCGAGGCCATTCGAGCTAGGGTGTCGGCCGCATCATTGTCGCAGCGCAGAACATGGAGTTCGAGCTCATCGAACTTGTCTTCGAGCTTGCGAACTTCCTGGCAGTAAGCCTTCATCTTGGGGTCTCGACAGTTTGATATCTTCATGACTTGGTTCACGACGAGTTCGGAGTCTCCCTTGACGTAGAGCCATCAGACGCCTAGTGTTATGGCCATTCGGAGGCCGTGGAGTAGAGCTTCGTACTCGACGGCATTGTTGGAGGCAGGAAAATGAATCTGCAAGACATATCAGAACTTGTCTCCCTTGGGGGAGATGAGGACAACACTAGCCCCTGAGCCTCTCAACCTACAGGAGCTATCGAAGAATATGGTCCAGTGCTCAAAGTCGATGGGGGCCGGCGGCTCTTGAGCTTCGGTCCACTCGGCGATGAAGTCGGTGAGGGTCTGCGATTTGATGGCTTGCCGAAGCACATGGGTGATGTCGTGGCCCATGAGCTCCAGAGCCCACGTGGCAATGCGCTCGACCACGTCTTTGCCGTTGATGATTTCCCCAAGCGGAAAACTCATCACCGCTCGGATAGAGTGGCTGTCGAGGTATTGGCAGAGCTTGCGGCTGGTGATGAGGACGGCGTAGAGCAGCTTCTCCACCTGAGTGTAGCGAGTCTTGGCATCGGCAAATACCTCACTAATGAAGTAGACGGGCCGCTGGACCTTCAAGGCCCGACCTTTCTCCGACCGCTCGACGACGACGACGGTATTGACAACCTTCACAGTTGCAGAGATGTAGAGGAGCAGTGGCTCACCAGGGGTCGGAGAGGTTAGGACCGGCAGGGTAGGCAGCATGGTCTTGAGTTGCTCGAATGTTTGCTGGGCCTCGGTGGTCCAGGTGAAGAGATCGGACTTTCGAAGGAGTCGGTAAAAAGGCATGGCCTTCTCACCCAGTGGATAGATAAAACAGCTGAGCGCCGCCAAACATCCAGGGAGCTTCTGGACCCCCTTGACGTCATTGATGGGCCCGAGGTTGCGGATGGCAGCGATCTTCTCGGGGTTGGCCTCGATGCCGCGCTTGGAGATGACGAACCCGAGAAGCTTGCCGGAGGGGACGTCGAAGACACATTTCTCGGGGTTGAGCTTGATGCAGAACTTTCGGAGGTTGGCGAAAGTCTCCTCCAGATCTTCAATGAGGTTGGTAGCGTGTCGAGTCTTGATGATGATATCGTTGACATAGACCATCAGATTCTGGCCCAGTTGGTCGTGGAAACACTTCTGCATGCAGCGGTGATACGTGGCGCCGGCATTCTTGAGGCCGAATGCCATGGTGACGTAGCAGAACGAGCCGAATGGCGTGATGAAAGACATAGCCGACTGGTTGGAGCTGCGCATAGATATTTGATGGTACCCAGAGTACGCATAAAAAAAACTAAGCGTTTTGTAGCCAGCGGTGGAGTCGACCACCTGATCTATGCGCAGCAAAGAAAACGGATCCTTTGGGCATGCTTTGTTGAGACTCGCGTAATCAACGCACATTCTCCATTTCTCATTCTTCTTTTTAACTATTACAGGGTTGGCCAGCCACTCAGGGTGGTAGACCTCTTGGATGAACTTAGCATCTAGCAGCTTGGTGATTGCCTCTCCAATGGCGCGGAGCTTCTTGTCGTCGAAGCATCATCAGTCGGGACCCGAGAAGGATGTTGAGGGAGTGCTCGGCAACCTCCTTCAGGATGTCTGGCATATCGGATGGTGCTCATGTGAAGACATCTTGATTTCGGACGAGAAAGTCGACGAGCGCGCTTTTTTATTTGTCGAAAAGCGCTATCCCGATCCTGGTCTTCTTAGTCGGATCGGCGTTGTCGAGGATGATCCCCTTGGAGTCGTCGGCTGGTTCGAAGGACGTAGAGGTTGAAGGCTTGGAGTCGAGGGTCTCGGCCAACACCTTGGACTTGCGGATCTCCTCGAGTTGGGCCGACCCTGCGAGGGCAATGGCCAACTCGTAGCTTTCCTGCTCACAGGCAAGAGCATGCTTGAAGCGGGACGTCACAATGATGAACTTAAGGTAGATGTAGTTGGGGACAGCCATGAACTTGGCGTAGGCGGGTCGGCCGAGGATGGCGTGATAGGCACCGGAGAAGTTGACCACTTCGAAGGTGAGCTTCTATGTCCTGAGGTTGTCGCGGTCGCCGAAGGTGACTGGCATGGTGATCCGACCCAGAGGCACAGCGCTGCCCTCGGGGATGACGCCACGGAAAGGAACATGACTCGGGCAGAGGTCGGACTTCGAGAGCTTCATGGCCTTGAAGGTGTCGATGTAGAGGATATTGAGGGTGTTGCTGCCGTCCATGAAGACCTTGGTCAGGCGCGTGGTGCCGATGATCGGATCGAGCACCCAAGGCAGGTGCCCTGGCTAAGGGACGTAGTTGGGGTGATCGGACCTGTCGAAGGTGATCGGGCCTTCGACCACTTGAGGTAGGTGGGCACAGCGGGGTCGGTGAGAGTGACCTCCCGCCATGTCTACTTTTGGTGGCACCGTGACTCGTAAGCCACCGCCCGCCGAAGATCATCAGGCAGTCATCCGGTTCGGGGAAGGCATTGTCGGCGTTGCCCTCAGCCTCCTTCGCAGGAGGGTCGAGATTTTGAGGTTGGTGGGAGTTGGGTCGGAAATGACCTCTGCAGAACACCCGCATCAGGTGGTAATCCCGCAAGGTGTGCTTGACGGGGGTCATGTGGTTGGTGCAGGGCTTGTCGAGCATCTTTTCGAAGGGGTTGTTGTGGTCGACCGGCTTCTTTGCTTGGGGTCGGGGCTGTCGCTCGGTGACGCCCACGAACTCTTCGTCGTGCCGGCGGTTCCTCTGCTTCTTGTTGATCGAGCTGCCCCTCGCCCGATTCCCTGCGGTCGGAGCGCCGGTCAGAGCGGTTGTCGTTCTTGCGGTCGGCCTTGGACTTGTCCTTGTCCTTGGTCCAGTCCTGATCGAAGTTGGCCTGGACGGCCTCTCTCCGGTGGCGAACGTAGTGGCGATGTCGAGAAGAGCGTGCGTCATTCGAGGGTTTTTACACCCCAGCTTGTGGACGAGCGCCTTGGATGTTGTGCCGTAGGTGAAGGCGTTGATGACGTCGGCGTCGTTCACGTCGGGCAGCTCGTTGCACTTGCGCGAAAAACGCTGGATGTAGTCACGGAGTGATTCACTGGGGTTCTGCTTGTAGTTCTTCAGGTCCCAGGAGTTACCAAAGTGCGTTTAGGTTCCTTAGAAGTTGCCGACGAGGGCCCGGCGGAGGTCGGCCCAGTCGCCAATGCTGCCCTCGGGAAGGTGCTCGAGCCACCCCCTGGCCGAGTAGGACAAGAAGAGTGGCAGGTACTGGACAACGAACAAGTCATCCACACCCCCAGCTCTGCATGCAAGACGATAATCCTCAAGCCAGTGAGTATGGTTGGTCGGAGCGCGGAATCTCTGCGGAAAGGGTGCTCTCCGAATCTGAGACTCGAACGCTCGGGGCCTAACCTCGTCTGGGCTGAGGCTCTGGATGTGGTTGTAGCTGCGCCGACGACCGCGATGGTCTGGAGATTGTTCTCACCTGGACTCGGCGTAGCGCTCGCTCCTGGCTTGCTTCCGTGCGTCGATCATGTGACGAGCATCACGATGCTCCCCGAGGCGCCGGTGAACGTTGCTAGCCGGTGGATAGGGATCTCGCGCCTCGGCCTGACCGCACGGCTATCGTGGGCCAGATTTTGTCGGTCGGTGAGAACTGTGCGCCTTGGAGTGCTGTCGAAGCGATGGTTTATGGTGTTGAGGCGCGTCGTCAAGGTAGACGCGTAGACGATCGTAGGTCTCCTTGAGCATGGGGCTATCGGGCGTGGCAGACTCATGGAGGACGTAAGCCGCCGCTGCCAGGTTCTCATATGGCGTGTTGAAGACGGCGTACCATCGTCCATTATCTACTGATAAGTGGAACGAGCCTAGGCTCGAGCGCCACCGATCGTCGCCGCAACACCCTTACCCTGAGTATCACCCCCGGCTGCAGATTTGCACCGGAGGGCATCCTCGATGACGGAAAGAGCGCGACGGTGTGTAGAAGGGTAATCGTCGAGGCCTTTGCCGGGAGTAGGGTTTTTCGCGGCCTTGGGAGCATTAAGCATGAAACACTCCTGAGCCGGGTCATGGTCCAACACATCGTCAGGCAAAGGACGACGAGGCGAACGATGGTGAGGCGAGCGCCGCTTGCGCGGAGCCGGAAGACAAAGCTCGCCGCTGTTGTCAGCGACGAAATCCAGGCTCCTAAAACAGAAGGCCTGGCCGACAGCGAAAATGGGGATGTTCCATGATCGACCATCATGAGCGATGGCAACCGCAAAACTCTCAAAATGCAGGCGAGAGATCGAAGTCTCTCCCACCAAGGCAAAAATCAAAGCCAGCGAAAAGCGAAGCAAAAATGCACCATGAAAACCCCCTACCAGGCGCGTCAACTGTCGGTGTTCTGACCACCAGCACCATAAAATTTATGTAATCAGAGGGAGTATCGGTGCGCTCTTCGTATTTGAAATGGCCTAGTCTACGAAAGACTCGAGAGTTAACCTAGTTTGGGCCGTCGGCGAGGCATAATACCCTACATCCAGGTTCGAGAGAGATCAAATTGTATGAACTGAAGAACACGAGTACAATGGCTGAAGGGTCTTAGTTCGGTCCAAGATCCTTAGCACGCGTGGGTGGATGTGGTTACAGAGGAATGGCTTGAATCCAACTTGACTTGTCTAAGGCCCGTTGGTACCCCTTTATATAGGAGCCGGACCAGGGTCTTCAACTTGGCGACTACGGAACCTTCTGGCCCTCCGCCAGGTGGGGCCTCAGTCATCGCTTGAGTTGGTCGCCTGGCGCCCGCTGGCACTGGAGCAGATTGTCGGTGTTCTTCGTACGTCATTTGTCCAGTCGTAGGGGATAGAGCAGGTTGAACCGTGGGCTGTAGCACAGAGCTGGGCCTTCGTACTCACTCCGGGCCCAAAGGTACTCGGTGTATATGATCCCGACAAGTGGGTCCTTACTTTCATCTTTTAGCGGTAAGTTAAATTCCAAAAATGTAACTTTAATTTGCACTATGAACTATATCACACATGGTTACCAAGAAATTGCCTGTATACTAAGCAAACAATTCATATTATTAATTAAGTTTAGTTATTACTACGACATTACTCAGTGAACAAGCAGTACTAGCTACTGTGGGGGGCAGTGATTATAATTGATTTACACCAGCTGGGAAAATCCCGAAATACACGACACGTACTGCTTCCCAGAAGCCGCACGTGGCGACCTTTCACAACAATATCATAGGGCCGGTCCGAGGCCTACACTTCCCGAGAACATGGTCCTCCATGCGATCACCATGTAGGACGTATCTATGGTTAGATCCAAGTCTCTCCTTCGCTCACCGCCTAAAGAGGGGTAGGGGTACGTCCAACTGCTACGAATATAGAGCTATATCGGTTTCCTGGTTCCCATATCCTCAGTATGTAATTGGTACTGTTCAAACTTGGTCAACAGGGGCACACTCGAATTGGTCCTTAACCAACACAGACGGAGCTACCACCGTGAAGGCCCAGCCTACTCAAACCCTTCTATACAACATCCCCGCTCGATCTCAGGTTTATTAATGTGAGGGAAAAAATAAACCCTAAGTCTAATATGTGAAAAACCTATAGCCTGCGAGTGACTTTTCGTCCACTCGATTTCTACCGAGAAATAAAACTTAGCCTAGCTCTACATCAAGTTACTTGTACCAATACACTCAACAGGGTAAATGGTACTATCATGCAGTCTAAGGTTCCAAACAATTCCTAAAACTTAATGTGCAGTACATTAACCATATTATACACTGTGATAAAATAAGAACTTTAAAAAGGGTTAATGTATCGGGGCTTTCCTAGGCTTTAGCAATGTTAGCACAAACAAGAGAGGAATATCTTCAGCAGCAACGGACGTCTTCGAAGCAACCAGAGCCAGTTGTTGATCTTCCACGTCACGTCCTAAATGCATGAGATGTGTCACACCAGGTTTTAAGGCTAAAACCAAGTGACCCTTTATGTGTGCTCAGGAATCAAGTTTCACACATAAAGTGACTTCATTAATGGTAAAACAGAACAATGTCACGAATAAAGAGAATTAAAACGATTACCGAATTGCAGCGGAAAAGAAAACCAAGCGTAGCGCAGCTTCCACAGGCAGTCAACCGGAGAGACGGCAAACCTAAACTTCCACTCTTGTGTCTTCAACGTCCTCTTAAACTTTGCTTTCTACTGAGCAACATTGATAAAGGCAAGGTTGAGTACGAGATGTACTCAGCAAGTGTGGAAAAAGATGACATGCGGTAACAAACAAGGCAAAGGCAACATAGGGTTCTTTTGCATAAACGCACACAATAGAGACACACTTTCTATTAAGCACCTATTTACTAAGTGAAAGACATCGCACCTATAAACCAACATGCTTACAGCCTACCCGGCTGCAGCACCAACATCAGAACCAATCAGTCTCCCACTGTGCTCACCATCCAAACCATACCAAAATTCCACTAATCATGTGAGGGTCCATGCAACTCGTGACCGTGAGCACGACTGTCATGACAGTTTTAACTCTGCAGAGGTTGTACACAATTCCCCACGAGAAATGATTTCATCCTCTGTTTCCAGGTGGACTAAAGAATCTCCATTACGCCTGTGCTGGCCGAGCACTCGCACACTTCATTTGGTGTGAGGGCCAAGAGATGACTTCAAGGCTTTTCCATAACTTCCACCAGCTTGCACGTGCCCACTAAGGTTTCACCCGTGGGCCACTAACTGAAAACCCGAGAGGCCCCCTCTTGTGCCGAATGGTTCCCGGAAGTAACCCTCCCTTCCCCACACATCTCTCTCCAGGCGGATCTAGACGTAACCCGCTTTCCCCGCTCCACTGTTTGGCACGCACGGAACTGGTTTTCATCACTTACTACGTCAGGCCGCGCCCATTTTTGGCATCGTGGCTGTATGGGAACACATGGGTGGTCGCTCCACGAATCGGTCCTTAGATTTAGAAAGATAACATACCAAGGGACAGTGCCGGTAAACCTGCACACAGTTCTACACTAACCGTATCGTCCAAATCATCACTATCTAAGTTGCTATTAATCACCCATTAATCCTCGTGAAGCATGTATAATGATCCATTTAAATACACCCAACCTGACAGTAGCAAGTTAAGCATGTGATCTACCCAACAGTAAAGTAAACTAAGGCGATAAGACATAATGTGGAAATTAGGGTATTGCTATTAATAGGTATGCAATCAATTTAGCACAAGCATGCAAACTACAAGATAGATATTTTAAAATTTAGGCACAAGATGGTCAAGGACACTTGCCTTTGTAATTGTGTTGCTGCTCAATGATCTTGGAGTTCTGATTCTTGAAGTCCTCGCAAGCAGATCCGAAGCGTATCCGTCTAAGCGTGCAACAACCGACAACCAAACAATCAAGCAACCAAAACTAAGAATCATATGCAATATTGAAAGGTCATTATGGAGTGATAATAAGGTTGAGGGACTCACAAAGGATTATACTACAACAGAAAAACTTCAAGGTATTAGATGATAACAAGTGATGAACGGAGGCAACACGTCTGGCTGCGCACAAACAGCATTGCAAAGACATGCGCGTTCCCGATGATTGATTGCAAGATTCAAGAAAGTGTTTGAACAGAAACATGTGAAATTTTCTGAAACATGATGGAGACATGATAGCTTGAACTAGATTTAATCTGAAAAGCAGATTGATGAATTGGATCTGGTATTTGTTCTGCAGCGGTAGTCGATGAGGAAATCACGTTCCTGGTGGAACCGTGAGGAATCTTGGCAAATCCTTTTGGGGTTGAAAAGGGGACTTTCTGGAACACAACATGGTATAAGATTTTAATCAAGGGGATGGACGAAATTGAGGAAAACAAGGAAGAGATTACCGATCCACGCGCTGAACAGATGCAGTCATTGTGATGTAGATCCCGAAAGCTACCGAACTCCAATGGTTATGATTTTTGGATATGTTGTAGAGGACATCAAGGTGCACCTGCGGACAAATTTTGGTGCAATTTGGTTGGGTAGATCTCCGGGAACGTCGATTCAAATCAGATCCAGGGTGGCTGGTCGCGATCTGTTGGGAAGAGAGAAATATGAGGGGGGTTGGAGGAGGACATGGGGAGTTGAGGGGTTGGTGGGGAATATAAAGGGAAAGAGATATTTTAGGAGTTTGTTGAGTATTTGTTTCGTTATTGGAAACTCATGGATTAATTTGGGGCGTCGGATCTAGATCGGATGGATTGGATTGAAAGAAACACGTGGATTAAGCTGACCTTTGGATTTGAATCGGATGGATGAGGTTAATTGGGTGACATGGCATAGATCTAGGCCTTTGATTTCAAGGTTAATTGGGTGAGCTCGGAACCTGGTGCTCCAGTGGCGGGTTCTCGACGGAAATAAGGGGAAACAGAGAGGACAAGGTGGGGATTCTCACCACGGGCTCGAACGAGGTCGGGGGACGCACGAGATGGGGGCGCGACGGCGACGTGCTGGTGGCGATCTTCGGCGGTGGCAAGGGCGACGTCCAAGAACCGGCTGGGGGCGGAAATCGGCCGGGCAGGGGCGGCGGGGAGCAGGGAAGGGCGGCACGAGGTCATTGGTGGCCGGGGCGGTTCCAAGGGGCGGCGCGACATGCGGCAAGGGTTTCGAGTTTTGTCGAGGAGAGAGAGGGCCGAGCGGCGCGGTTTCGTGTGGGATTTATAGGGGATATAGGTGCGGCCAACTCGAGGAAGTCGTGGCACGCTATTAGGGGAGGAATCCCGCGAAGATTGGGAAAACAAAATTAGGGCGGCGCGCGCGGCTATTGCGGAGGCGGCCTGAGAAAAGGGATGACAAGCGGGGCCGGGCTGTCAGTCAGAGCGAGGGAGGGAGAAGGGGGTCATGGCTGGGCTTGGGCTGCGGTGGGCTAGGTGGGCCGCGGGGATTTTTTTATTCTTTTCTTTTTCTTATTTCCTTTCTACTCCTTTTCTTATTCACTTTTAATACTTTATTATTATTATAATTAGATTATTTGAAAATGAGAGGATTAATTTGAAATATTTTGGGATAAATCCATTTCAATTTATTTGAACCATTTCAAATAAAAACATATTTTAAGACATCTGTTTCTAGAATCCAAAATTCGGAAAAACCTCTTTTCTTTCCTTTTTTTTATTTCATTGATTATAATTTATTTTATCCAATTATTTTATTTTGAAACAATAAAAGAATATATTTGAAAGTATTTGAGATAAATTAATTTCAAACGTTCATTGAAACCTTTTCAAATAAAACAAAATTTTATAATAAAAATTATACTTTCAAGATATCTTTTCGAAAATTAAAATTGTGAGAAAGCACCCTCTTTTTTTGTAAATCAAATAAAACTTGCTTCTAAATACCAAAAATCATTTTACAAGATTATTTCCAAAACATTGAAATAATTTGAGATAGATTCATTTTACTTCATTTGAAAGTTTCCAACTAGAATCAAAGTTCACACTAAAATTATGTTTTAAAGACATATTTTAAAAAATTAAATTTAGGGAAAACACCTCTTTATTATTTTTTTTAATCAAATAAGATTGGTTTTAAGATAAATACAAAATCATTTTATTAAAGTAAGATAATATTAGACAAAAACATTTAAAACTTTATTTTCAAGGAACTTTTGAATACTTTTAAAATTGAGAACAAACCAATAATAATTAAAATTATTTAAATAATTGGAAATTTTACTTTATTTTGTTGAAGAAAAGTTCACATCCCCAAATTAGAAAATTTGGGGTGTGACAAAATGGTATGCATGCGATTAGTCGTGCACCTAATATAATTCTAAGACTTTAACTCGTCATCGCATGCGATGATAAGCTCACATGCGATGATATGATTATGAATGCATATGGCAAAGAGTGTTATGCGAATGCTTTCATGCGAAATGAGTTTATTAAACTAAAACGCTAACTATATTTCTATGACAAGGTTCTGATTTTTATTTAAAAGAAAGAGTTTTCTATAGTATTCTATTTGGTCCTCATAGGGAAACTATTTATAAATCTTGTTAATATGATTCTTGAAGGTCTAAATTACAATTTTAGTTTTTTATAAAATTAATAAGGCTATAAACTAATTTTTGAACCAGTTTTATAATTTATTACAATACTATGAATTTCTAATGAATTAAATATAAGTCTAATAAATTGTTTATAAATAATCTATAAGAAAATAAATTCTAGTTAATTACAGGATGACCTATTTTATTTAGTAGAACCTAATTATACATTTTTCACATTTTTAAGATGTATGAAAATGATGATATGCTCAAATGTATATTACACCTTAATTAATTAACCTAAATAACGCTGATGCAGAAAATGCACATTTGGTAGTTCGAAAATATTCTAGATGATGATAGGATTACAATGGTATATTATTTGTGATTTTTCGAGCTCAGATGCATTTACTGTGAATTTTTCAAGATTTATCTGTTTTCTGGACAGTTTAAATAATAAAAGTCGAAAATGATTAAAATAGCCTCTACTGTGGAGGCCACACAATGGCCTACAGACTTGGCCACACGGGATCCAGCAGTAGCCGCACTGGATCCCGGCCTGCTCACGCGGCCGGCCATGGTGGCCATCGCCGCAGCACGGCGGTGGCTCGCCGGCGCACGGCTCTTGTGGCCGAGTAGGCCATCAACCACCATGGGAAGGATCCTCACGGCGTTGCAAACTCACAAGAGAGGTCGCTGGACGGAGCTCCTCACCGGAATATGGCCGGCGACGACAGGATGCAGCGGCGCAAGTTCGGTGACGTCGTACGAGCTCCTTCGTCAACGGAACTTGGGTATTCTTTCACCGTGAGTTTCACTGGACCAGGGAGATGAGCGGCACGGTGGAGATGGATGAGGAGGATGTAGCATCTAAAACTTATGAATCTCCTAGCCCAGTAGAAGAACACCTAAAAGTGGGATTTCGGGTTACCTTTTCCACCGATGATTTTCATCTTCATCACTAAAATCCTCATGCACCTCTTCTTTCATTTTCATTTGCACTGACACAGGATGCCGGCGGCTGGCATGGCCATCAAACTTCTCCACGCGGATGTTCCTCTTCCTGCAAAAGTAAAATGCTAGCACGAGGGGCTAGCGATGGGCAGTGGTCTTCAACTCAATCCCAGCCCTTTCTAGATCAGTAGAGATCGGGTGGATTCTCCCTTCTTATAGGCTGGTGTTAATTGGAACCAAGTCCAGTGCGTGTGGGTTAGTGGCCACCGATCATGGCCAAGGTCATGCATGGGCAGTTATTCATTAACCACCCCTTAATACTCGGTCATTTACATTAGGCCAAGATTAACCCAACATTCTCCCCCTTGATCGAAGGCTCATCATGATGCTCCTCTTTAAAAGAATCCACACAGTGAAGCAGTGTGCTACAGTGAATAAAGTTCCACTGCAGTGCAGTAACTCACACTATATGAAAATCCCTTCAAGGAGACAAGCACTTATTCATTATGGGAGTTGGCTTGTATTCTTATGGTCCTTGAGTGCATTTTGTTTTCTTCTATCATTAGTACGCGCACTAATATAGAAAACAATTTGGTTTCATGATCAATGTATTGAGATTTCAATTATGAGATGTCAGTAATCTTAGTGCTAGCAATATTAAAGACAGACCTATAGAACATAATCATTATACTGAGATATGCCCAACACTTATTTACATTAACATTATGTATGGACCTTATGTTGAACATCAAAACATAAGCAAAACTTAAACATTGAGCACTACTTAGTCTTGATCTTGAATTCTTTCACAGTCTTGTGTTTGGCAACCACTAGACTTGTTACTCGAATAAACTTTTGCACTCTTACAAACAATAATCTCCGGAATAATTTTCTTAGTCATCAAACATAAAAAGAGTTAGTTGAACCATAAAACTTAATATGGATCAAGATATGCCACGAAAATAATGACGCCTTAAGAGGTTAACAATAGTCCTTTTAAACTATTACTCCCTCCTAAAAAACGAAGACAAGCTTATTTGGATCCTGTACTTATGTCTTCATATCTTAAAAGCATCATAAGTGACTTATTCATGAACATATAACTATTCAACGCTGTGCCCATGACGTTGTTTTTTTATTCAGGGGTCAGTCTTGAATTATGCCAAATATTCCGGTTACAACCATCAAGGGTTCATCAACATTATTACCCTTGCAAGGTGTAAATATGACAGAGCAATTACCTCATAATTCAAATACTCTTGTCATATTATAAAATGTATTAATACTTAGTGTATCCTCTTTTCTGGACCTATCTCGATGAATCTTCATAAGAGAATATACCATAAGATCATCAAGATATTCTTAAAATGCAGGATTAGAATGACTCTAGGCGATATCCTAATGTCCTTATCATTAAACTTATGGCTCATGAATAAATATTATTCAATACAAACTTCTAAGCTGAGAATTTTGATTCCTTGAGTCATGTTTAATTATGTGAACCTATAGCAGTCCACTATTTTGACTCAATGCGGGACGTTAGGCTTAGGTGTGCATATCCTTAAGCACAATTTGTATTGAATGAATACATAGTCTAGTATCGTCATAAGACCAAATTTTCTTAGGCTCAGTATCCTTAAGAGCACTTATATTTCATTGAAATATGAGAGCCAAGCTAAAAACTTAAAGCTGAATGTTACTTTTATCTTATTAACAGATCTATAATAAAATATGAGAGACTTTACGAATGAGAGAACTTCTCTCCCCCTCGAAATGTGAAGTAAACAAAATTTCACATTTCGAATAACTCTCATTATAAATAAGTAGTCTTAGAGTTAACTTATACTCTTAAACCCAAGGAAGAAACTTATTCCACATAATGGGTATGACCATATTTGGAATAAAGGTGAGAAACATATTATAAACAATTATGTGCTAAACGTTGGTCAGAAATTAAGTATGCGCTTAAAATAATCCCATACCATACATAGTCATAAATATGAATATGAATAATTTTGCATAACTTTCTGGCAAATGCCAAATTAATATAGAACTTAAACACAGGTAAACAATGGGCACAACACATAGTCAAATCAACGATGGTCTGAAATTGAATATGTGTCTCAAATAATCCCACAGTGTACTTAGTTTGCACTTAATGGAAAATTTCCAGTAGTTTCTACACTAGTCTTTATCCAAGTGTAACTCTAATACATGGACTTAGAAGACTTATATTCTGTTATGTTGATAGTTCAACTTTAGCTTGAGATTTGTCAAATTACCAACAAGCAAATATTCTTTTAGGCTCAAATTTAGCACACTTCTTATAACATTATGGAGCCAACTTAGAACCTTATGTAACGACCGGGTCTTTCTTACCTTTCGATAAGTCCCGATCTTATGTGATCTTGCCAATCCCAGAGGTTGGCAAGCATGACATCACAAGCAATAAATCAAGAAACCATAACAGAAGCATTAAACAAGAAACGAGAATAGAAAATAGCAAGTCAAAGCAAATTTATTAGAATATAATCCTTCAAAGGGGTCCATCGGCACGCTGGCCAGAAACATCTCAAAGCAGAAAGATCACTATCGAGAAATCCATTGAATGCAGCAACGGAAGCATCATCATGGCAGCGGTAGCGAACCTCCTCCACACAGGCAAGTTTGAGCGTAGGAGCTGACTTCACGGTCCGTCGGAGACGTAGTCGAAGTCGAAGCTGAAAGTATTCTCTAAAAACAACAAATTAGAAAGCCATGAGTACGAATACTCAGCAAATCGTGTAATACCTATCAACATTGTATGCATGCAAATGGTTTCAAGGGTAGAGGCTGGCTCAAGTGCTAAATGTAAGTTTAAAACATTTTATTTTACTTTAAAGATGCAAGAAATTTTGATTTTAAAACTGTCAAATTTTATTATCTTGCCTCGCAGAGATCTCCGTTATCTCGGACGGGGGTTCATTTTAAATGTCGGTGTAATCTCCACACCCGGCCATAGTTCAAAGGCTGGAGTCTAAAACATTTTGAAATAGAAGAGGAGAAAGGAAAACAAAATTACTCAACGAGGAACACAACTCAGGGGTGTCCTTCCAAAAAGACGTGACAATGCGCATTGACTGTAACTCTGCAGAGTTTATGCACCTGTACCCACGAGAAGTGTCATCGAGAACTACCATCGTAGTCCTGACGAACACACAAGACCCATCTACAAGCTTTAACTGGCGTTATCCGTTCTTCAGGATAGGGATCTCAAGTGCCTACGCAATCGGGTTCTGGAGCTATGAAGAACCTACCACTGATCAGGTGGGGTATCTCGATCTCATGTGGGGAGTCATAGCTCTACACCACGCTAACATGTCACCGCCAACCCACGGGTAAACAACCAGTTTCGGCAAGCTTCAAGATCAAGCCACAGCCCATACAGAGTAACGTGGTGTGCATAGTTATCAATTGAGCATACAAGGCTTGAAGGACTCGGTCCTTAATTGCCGGGGCAGGCACTCTCTTCAACCTCAACGCCAACAACCAACAAGTCTCACGGAAAGATCCCAGCCCGGATCTTCCTGCTGTACCCGCCACACGTGCGCCCACAGGGACTTCCCAAAAATCTTCCAGCTCCTCATACTCCATCCTGCCCTCGCTAAATAGTTATGTATAGTTATTTGTAAAACTCACACATTTGAATCATAGTTCAAAATTATTTAACACAAATTATATTTTTATAGTGATAGGTGTGAGATAAAAATAAATGCGACTAAGCATGGCTAAGCATAAAAATAAAATAGTTATTCTAAAGCAATCCTAGGGCTCATATTTGTGAAACAATAAATAGGCATGGCTTAGGAATGTTGCTAGCATATTTTAAAACAGTTGGCATGCAAATTAGGGTTGCAAACAAAATATGCAGTTTAAAATACTGGGTACAAAAGTGATCAAGGAACGCGGCATGCTTGGTAGCTCGGGATCGTAGTCGGGATCCAAGTCGTCGAACTAAGCGGGCTCGCGGTACTCCTACTCGAGATCACCAGCTAAACACAACACGAACAGGGTGAGACTAGGTACGCGATAATTTAAATTCGAATAATTAAATCTAAATTTAAATTACTAGGCTAAACATGCTCAAAACGTTCTCTGGAAAATTCTACACGACGTTCTCGACGAGACGAATTTAACAGAACAATTTTGGGAATCTTTTGAGACCAAATGGAGTTTCTCAAAAATCGTTGAAGATTTAGACTACGAGAAACTAGACTAACCGCAAATCGATTAGCAACCAACTAACTACTCTCACTAGCAACCATCTCCACAATCTGCTGAAGAGGAAAACCATGAGAGGGATTGATTCTCACCACAGAAGAGGCAATGGAACCGGGAACGGCAACAGGAGACGGAGACGGTCGCATTGACAGACTCGGGAACCGAGCGACGGGCAATGAAAACAGGAGACGGTGAGGCGGATTGGTGACGAGCGGTTGACGCGCAGTGACGGGGACATGGACGGCCGGGCGACACGTGCGATCTAGGCGGTGAGTGGGGCACGCGCGTCGGCGGACGCGTCCAACATGGGACCGAAGCGGTTGACACGCGGACGGATCGGAGCGACGCGCGACGAGAATCGGCTCGGGGACGGCACGACGGGCGACGCGGTCCACGCTGGGATAGCGATGACGGAAACGGAGACGCGCGGGTCGACGAAGCGACGCGGACCGGCGGGCGACGGCGGTTCGAGCGCTTTGTTGGAGACTTGGGAGTGGGGAAAGAAAAATGAGAAGAGAGGGGTTGGTGACATGGGGTAAAATGGAGGGGATATTTATAGAGGAGTTAAATGGGAGGGGTTTGAGAATTAATTAAGGACTTTGGGGATTAATTAAGGGCTGTGAGAATTAATTTCGGCCCAGTAAAAGGCTGCGGACCAAAATTATTCGGACGCGGAAAATCAAAAGGAGAATTTTGAAATTGAATGGAATGAATTTTGAGATAAACTTCACTTCAATTATTTCGAAAAATTCTAGGATGTTATAGACTCCCCCCCTTACAGGATCTCGTTCTCGAGATCAAGAAGTGGGCTCGAATAGGTACGAAAACTCCTTCCTTAGAATCTCTTTCTTCTCCCAGGTAGCTTCTCGCTCGGTGTGGTTGCTCCATTGGACCTTGAGAAACTTGATCTTGGACCTCCTCGTCTCCTTGAACGCCTCATCAAGAATCTTCACAAGGTACTTCAGGTACTCGAGCGTGTCCTGAATATCCAAAGCATCAAGGACAACTTGCTCCTCTGGCACTCAAAGGCACTTCTTCAAGTGAGAAATGTGGAACACAGGATGCACACCCGCCAGCTCGGATGGCAACTCCAACCTGTAAGCAAGCTCATCGATCTTCCTCAGAATCCGAAAAGGACCAACAAACCTCGGAGCCAGCTTCCCTCGGACATGGACGCGACGCGTGCCACGGAGAGGTGACACCTTGAGATACACCCAATCATCAACCTCGAAAGAAAGGGGCCTTCTTCTCATAGTGCATTCTTTGCAAATAGCCAACCCTGATGAGTCAGACTTCTCATTTTTAGGAGTCGGCTGTAGATAACCATTTTATCGGATAAGTCTTGCTGAGCGTTAGTTGCTCAGAGCTTTGTGGTTGTTGTTTTCTTTTGCAGGTGCTTTCTCTTTTTCTTCTCAGTTCCAGTCAGAAGGAGCAACCCCTGCGAGTGGCTTCGTTTACTGAGAGCCTTACTCGCCGCCTTGAGCGTGTTGTCGCTAGTAGGTACATTGTATGGGCTCGATCTATCCTTTTGCTTAGTATCCAGGATGCCTTTATGTAATAGGTTTATACTTCCGCACATTGAAAAACTTGTGGTTTCTAAACTTAAATAACCGTTTGTAATATATTTTATTGTGCTTGAGCTGTACTGTGGTCCTCGCTTCGTCGAGTGACATCCGATATGATCCTGAGGTCGATGGTTCGTATCTCTCGAGGTACGGGCTGTCACAGCGGGTATCAGAGCAATATCGGAAGCAGTATGGCTTTAAAGATATTTTGAAAACTCTAATTACGGTGTCAAACCTTAGTTCAAGCCCAAATAAGGACTATTCTTAGTGCTAGCTTTTACTGGTGGCTGTTGTGATGTACTAACCATAGATCGGTAGTTCGATTAGAAAATCAATTTAGTTCGTGTGTCACCGAGGTCACGTACAGTCACTTATATGACTAAGTTTTTATTTTGTAAGGTTCGATAGGCCGATTGCATATTGTTCATTGCATTTAAAATCGGTAATTACAATCAAATCACCTTAAAAGAAATCATCTCAAAGGTTATAAAAAAAAGAGTTTTTAAAAAAATTGACTCAACCAAATGTTGGGATTCAAATTTACTTCCATTTCAACTGCATTGCAGTTAGACTGATAAGCAAAATCTAATTTTTGTCGTCTTAGAATCTTTTCCCTTTTACTGATGTTGAAGACAGGTTGTTGATGACGGGAACATTGGATTGTCTTTTACAGGATGGAGCGTACTGAGAAAGGGCAAAACACTCAGCAGGAAGCATTGCCACCACCACCACCGACGATAACCGAAGTGCTCATGGAGATGGAGCGCAACCGTCGGGAGCAAGCTGGCGCTCTTCAAGCTATTGCTCAATATATGACTCGTGGTGGAGGTGAAGCTGGCCGTGAAAGTGATCTTTCAGATTTCCTGCATACCCAGCCGCCGGTTTTCACCTGTGCAAAGGATCCCCTTGATGCTGACCATTGGCTGTGCACCATCGAAGAGAAGCTTGAATTTGTGAAGTGTGGTCAGCATGAAAAGGTTCTCTTCGCGGCTCATCAACTTCAGAATGAAGTTGGTGCTTGGTGGCGGAGCTTTCGTGCCATGCAGCCCGCCAATCACCGATATACTTGGGAAGAGTTCCGCTCTGCTTTTCGCGCCTATCATATTCCTGAGGGCGTTATGGAAATCAAGAGGCGCGGGTCGACGGAGCGACGCGGACCGGCGGGCGACGGCGGTTCCAGCGCTCTCCTGGAGACTTGGGAGTGGGGAAAGAAAAATGAGATGAAGAGAGGGGTTGGTGGGATGGGATAAAATAGAAGGGATATTTATAGAGGAGTTAAATGGGAGGGGTTTGAGAATTAATTAAAGACTTTGGGGATTAATTAAGGGTTGGGAGAATTAATCTCGACCCAACAAAAACCCGCGGACCAAAATTATTCCGGCGCGGAAAATCCAAAGGACAATTTCAAAATTGAAATGGAATGAATTTTGAGATAAACTTCACTTCGATTATTTCGAAAAATTCCGGGATGTTACACCTTAGATCCTTCATGCATCAAATGCATTAGACGTTGGTCATAATGCATTCACATGTAAAACTCAAGCCTCCTTTAGTGTAAGTGGTCCATCGGATTGCTCCCCCAGATCCAAGCAAGTATACAAGAGGCATTTTGTTCCTACTTGACAGAAACTTATAATTGCCAAGAATTTTCTAATAGGTGGTAATTACTTAAATGTGCTTCTCCATAGCTTAAGGAAATAAATTTGACAACTCACTATTTCTATTGTTTTCTAGAAACTAGGAGACAACCCACATCTTATGGATTGTAACAATAGAAATAATTCTTAGAATTATTTATAAGTACATAACTCAAAACCAACGAGTCTAACTAGTGTCATGTTAACATAAACAACTATTTTGCATCACCGTTGGACAGAAACAAAGTGTACTAATCTTATGCAACAATCCCATCAATTGATTTTTCTTATGCTTGTAATCTAAATTAAGGGATGAAATACAGAACACAGTCAACGTTGGTCATACTGCATTCCTATCCATTACTTAATTTTGAACAGCAAATAATCTCCAATCAAGATTTCCCGTTGGTTCCATCTCAATTGGAGCCATCTTATTGCTGAAGCATAAGATTGATGGATTATGACATGATGACATAATAATAAAGTATGACCACAGTAGCTTTAGACTTAGAGAGTCAATAACTTAGGTAACAAATTTCTCTTAAAGTGACACTTACCATGACAAG
>BCLF01000084.1:545369-568597 GCA_001602275.1 Zoysia japonica | reverse complement strand
TTATGACGTACATTATCGTTATATCGTAATGCCAAAAGGTTTACTTAGAACATAAAGAGTTCCTATAATTCTTAGTAACTTAATCATCATATTTGAGACTAAAATTTTCCTTAGAGGCTTCTAAATTTGGGGCTTTGACCACAATTCTTCATTCAAACAATGCATCATGAGTTTTGAGTAAAATAATCTCAAATTTTCAGAATCATAATGGCCCATCCGAGGAATAAATTCTCAGAAACAAAATATGCCTCATAATATTCTTAGTGAGATTTCCCTTTATATGGTCTTTGTTACATTAAAGAGAATAGTTTATTTTAACAGACAACAATTTACTTAGTTTGTTGTCATCAATTCTCAGGAAATTACAATGTGTCTTCTTAAAATAATGAAAACACAAAGACATAATTATTTCCCGTAAACATAAGACTAGCTCAACTAAGTTTGCCCAAAGAACTACTTATAGCCAATAAAATTAGTCCACTAAATGTTACTTATCGGATGGATAATGCGCTAGATCATAAGATTAAGCCCCAAAAGTTCTTTAATTGAGGGGCTAAATTCCTTAGTTCCCAAAACATCAGAAACTAGAACAAAAAGACTTAACGCGCAAGGTAACTAATTTAGGTAAGCGATGAATTACGCGACACTTATTGCTTAAACTTACGGTGTCACTGTAGCCTAAAATTATCCTACATCTGTCTTAATTAAAAATTGAGTCAAGGCCAATAATTATTTCTTTTAACTTATCTAATACATATACTTAAGACCCATAGTCGAACAAAATAGGAAAAATAATATTTGCTCAAAATTATTATTGGCAGGACTATTGGCAAAGAATATGACTATTGGCAGGACACATGAACTTAACTATGTGCCCTAACATAATGCCAAAAACAATAAATTATTTTAATAAATTTCCCATAATTTTCCAGCTAATAAAATTATTCTTAAGTCTCTAAATGAGCTTCTCGTTGGTTCCACTCATTCAGATACATTACTTAGTGATTCTTAAGGGAATTTCTTTAAATAAATAATGCTGGAAGTCAAGCTATAATTCCTAAATATTTTGCTGCCAGGCTAAAACTCATTGGGTCAAAATTAAGGTAACACACTAAAATAGTTGAATAATACTCAAATATACCATCCATTAACTAATATAGGCTCATTAATAATTATTGCCTAATAAAATCCTGCCCCTAAATATGCCGTGTAAAAATAAAAATATCAAACGGGCTAACTTAACCAAAACAGGCTTTGGGCCTGTTTCGCACCGCGTTTTTCCGGCTTTTAAAAAAAAAGCCACTTTCACTGCCAAACGCCAAAATTATTTACAGCTTCTCCTAGCCGCGCTTTTTCCGTTGTATTGGGAAACGACTGAACAGGTACGCGGCTCTCACCCCGCTTTTCGCAGACGCGTCGCCGCGCAGCACATCAAGTAGTCGCGCCGCCACACCGGAGCTCGCGTCGTGCCCTGAAGCTCGCCGCCGGAGCTCACCCTTAAACTCGCACCGCTTCACCGTATTAGCTCGCACACAAAGGTTGCGCCGGAGCTTGAGCTTGCTCCAGGAGCTTGCCCCAGAATGTCACGTTGGAGCTCAAGCTTGCCTCCGAAGCTCGGGTTGCGCCGTGCCGTCGGAGCTCGCCCCCGAAGCTCGTGCCGCGCCGTCGGAACTTGCCGCCAGATCTCAAGCACCCTAGCAGCAGCAACCCGATGGGCGAGGACGGGAGCGCGGAGTCAGGGAAGCGCGAAGGTGCTGCAGCAGGTAGGGCGTCGGGACGCGGAGACCCGGCAGCGGCAGCCGGGGTTGAGTCACCGGAGAGGGCCGCCTCCACTCCGGCCTCCTCTCGCGTTGTGCCGCGTCGATTCCACGGGGTGTTCGAGAAGCGGACTCCCAAACGGCCCACTTAAAAATGTGTCGCTTCCTCCAGCAGCCGCATCTCTGCCTAACTGAAAATAAGCTAGAAACTTTATAAGTTCCAGCTATCCCAAACAAGCCTATGGTGGCCCGATCTACTTATCTTTGCACGCATTGTCGTACAGGCCAAACAGCCCAAACTTGAGCCTGGGCCATGAATTCATGTGCTCGCATATTACCCTGTCGGCCTGTCAACTCTTGAAGTCATCTTAGCCGTCGGAACATGATGAACGGTTCACGCTTGTTAGGCGCCGAAGAAAACTCTCGTTCTGCTGTAACCCTAACAGTAAGGCTACTTCGTTCTCGAAAAATCCGGATCGGAACCAGGCGTTGCGGCTCGTTCGCGCAGTTACTGGCGGCTATGGCGAGGCGGCTCGCGCGTCGTGCATGCGCGCACGGCACTGCTCACCAGCGGCGTGACCGAGTGCCAAGCGCTGACGGCCGGGTGCTCACGTGGCGCGGAGCTGAGGCAGCTGGGGGGCTTCCGACGCCATGCACGCGGGCAGCTGAGGCGGCCACGGAGGGTCGCATGTGGCATCGCGCGCAAAGCGGAGCGGCTTCTTCCAGCGACTGAGGAACGGCGCCACGCGAGCGGCTAAGTGCGGCGCTGGGCGTGGCGCAGTGCTTGTGGCGCGGCGCGTACGGCTGAGGCAGGGTAAACCGCGGTCCGCCGGCGCCACTAGTAGAAGATAAGTGCCGTCAAAATCTTATGGTTAACTTAGATCCAAGGATTTCTTTGTAATTTGGGGAGTTTTGAAAAATCTTTTTTTTTTCAAGTCTTTCTATGCCTACTTTCTAATTCCAGATCCATTTATTTGACCCTGGTTTTGATTCGTATTTGGCGAAAACTTAGGGATTTGGGACAGCTCTTTTGATTCCCCTCCTAATATCAATCGAGACTAATCATGCAAGATCTAGAGCAAATCAGGCAATTTGACAACTAATTATTTGTAATTGCGGCACAATCATCATTAACAGGCACAATCATCATTAACAGAGGCCAATTGATAGGCAATTATTCCTTAATTATCACTTAACTGAGGAAATTAGGGTTCTAATCCAGGTCTAGGTGGCTCTGATTACCAAATGTCGCATCTAAAACTTATGAATCTCCTAGCTCAGTAGAAGAACACCTAAAAGTGGGATTTCGGGTTACCTTTTCCACCGATGATTTGCATCTTCATCACTGAAATCCTCATGCACCTCTTCCATTTTTATTTGCACTGACACAGGATGCCGGCGGCTGGCATGGCCATCAAACTTCTCCACGTGGATGTTCCTCTTCCTGCAAAAGTAAAATGCTAGCACTAGGGGCTAGCGATGGGCAGTGTGGTCTTCAACTCACACCCAGCCCTTTCTAGATCGGTAGAGATCGGGTGGATTCTCTCTGTGACTTGGATTTTTGTCACTATTTAGACAGGCTAGCAGCACCCCTTCTTATAGGCTGGTGTTTGTTGGAACCCAGTGCGTGTGGGTTAGTGGCCACCGATCCTGGCCAGGTCATGCATGGGCGGTTATTCATTGACCACCCCTTAATACTCGGTCATTTACATTAGGCCAAGATCAACCCAACAGAGGAAGGCCGGAGAGGAAGCATCCACGGTGAGGTGGGCAAGCTTCGAACAGCGGCGGTGACGGCGACCGATGGGCTGCCCCAAAACAAACCATCAATCGATCGATTCTTAGTTTCTAGAGCTGCGTCATGGATAATAGAAGCCTGGACCAGAAGGAATTAGAGAAACATGACCTGAGCGCGATGAATTTCGACGATGAATCGGTGGCGGCATCAAAAATCGAATTGGGGAAAATCCCCAAATTCAGCTGCTAGCTTCCGGAATAGAGGAGGGGCCTTCAGGGATGTTAGGGGCGTGGAGGTTTCCTGGTCTTGCGAGCAAGATGGAGGGGAGGCGGCTCGACAAGGCCGTTTGACGACGAGCTCGCCGAGTCGCCGGCAATGGCAAACATCACGCGCAAGATGAAGGGTGACGCCTTTACTCTCCACTCGGATGTGGCAGCGGGTAGGGCGTGGCACCCCTGCATGCCTCCCACGAAGGGGCCTTCGGTGGCAGCGTACCAGTGAGGGAGAGATGCGTATCTGGTTCTGGCAGGAAGAAGGGCGCCAGTGCCATTGACAGGTGGGTCACACGTGATAAAATGGTTTAAATGAGCTTAACACGTAAGCGTTTTGGGATAAAAAAGGGAAGAGCAAACGAAATCGGATAGAAATGAAACTGGGCAGGATTGCTCATCAATATGTGATATACATTATAAATCACATGCACATGTTTCCTCAAAAGGAGGTAGAAGATATAGAATTTTGAAGATGGTTAACCGTTAAGAATCTCCTAGAAAAGAGTTCACTTAACCAAATTTGGAGGTATTGAAGAATTACTTTTCAATTCCAAATAATTTGAAACTTTGCAGAAAGATATCAGGTTTCAAGATGAACAACTTTTGTTTTGGGGTTAAGTTGAAATCCGAACTCTATTTTATCCTGCAACAGTCACAAAATTGATGACTGTTAAGAATTGAAAACTCGTTTGGGCTCTTTTAAATTTGAGAGAAACCTTATTGAATTTGCATAATTTACCACTTGAAATCATGTTTAAGAAATATATTTGATTATCTTGATTCAAACACTTTGCTTTCGAAAAGTTTTAACTGTTCACTTTTAAATTTGAATTTGAATTCGAAATTTGAAATTTCGTTGAATCATGTTTATTTCCTTTGTTTTGGCACAGTTTAACTATACCTTGGAATCTAATTTTAACAACTTGATTTCATTGATGTCCCAAAATATGGAATGTTACATGCCGGACCAAAGTCGCCGCCGAGTCGCCTTCTCTCAAGTGTAGCAATAAGAGTCGGAGAACGCGAGAAGGTTCAGTAGTAACTTAACTGGATTAGGATGTTGCTTACTGGGCCAAGTCCAAGATAGCCAGAATGAATGTTGTTTATTGATATTTCTTAGGACTACAGATAAATCCGTAAGCGCACGGAATACCACTATAGCACTTTTCTTAAGAGTATTTCTAAGGTTATCGAACACGAAGAACATATGCGCAATATCTTCTAACTTTATCTAGGGACAATAAGAATTATGTAGGCTTAAGTAGAGAGAGGTTCTCAAGATGTCTAAGTCTTGGACAAGGTAAGGTCAATTTCTAGCGCATTACTTCAGGCACCGGTTTTCTCCTGCATCCATAGGCTGCTCCGGCTTCTAGCACTACTACGTACCCGAACATGAAGAATTTCAAAGGACAGATAAGGCTATCACCACCTTCCGCTTACCTTTACAGACCATTGAGTACAAAATAAACAAATGTAGGTAACTACTATTTTAGACAGCATGTCTATAAAGTAAGTTACTACCATAAACCCACGTGTAATAAAGGACTAATATACTCTAATAAATATAGAGTGATGAACCTGTAAGCAGTAAGAATTAGATCTTATTAAATAAGTAGACTATATGAACATGCAAGAGAATCACAAATACTTAATTGAATTAAGAAGCATTTGTAGAGGTATGAGCTTGGAGGCGGTATCGACAAACCCGACACTCTTCCCAATATCTCTCGAGAGCAGCACCGAAGTACAACGTTGGAGAAGACAAGAACATATCCACCTCCCCTCCATGATCCTCGAAGACACTCGTCAGGGTACAAGCGTGGAGAAGATGCCGACGAGGCCGACAATTCTCCTTGATACCCCTCACTCTCTCCTTATTTTCTAAACATTAAGAACTACTGCTAAGCCTTGGCAATGGAGCACTTTCTCCTCTCGTGTGGTGTGTTTTGAAGTGAGAGAGGGGTCCTTCCTTTTATAGGCGACCAAAGCTGGTTCCCCGAAAGAATATTTGCCGGCATACCTGCGGGAACAACTTGGCGTGCGCGCCAAGATTCCATCGGTCAAAACTTGGCACAAAAGGCACTGGTTGAAGGTCGGTCGACCAAGTGGGTCGTTTGACTTGCTGTTGGGCCCATTCGTCGAACGGCCTGTGGGGTTGACTTGGAGGGCCCATCGCGCACCTATGGGCTGTCTTAAGGCCTGTACCATGGGTATATGATCATTTTGAGCATGTTTACTCCCCTTTGTGAGCCCAAGAATCCGTGTTCTTGCCCCCGATTTGCTGGATGTGTCTTTCCTCCTTTTGTTGCTTGAGTTTTCGCTCAATTCCAAGTATAAATAACCTGCATGCGTAATTTTGCCAGCACTTGTGGAAATAGTTAGTAATAAAATTCTATCACTATGTTGGTTATCACTTGTATATTCTTTATGTAGGGATTTTGACGAACAAATATAGGTGTTAAGAACTTCCAACATTGTTCTAGTCGTGTCAGAGCACACGAACACCGCCATGGTTGCAGCAAGGAGCAGAGCTCCAACAACTTGGGCGGCTAGCCACCGCATCAAAAGTTGAGGAAAGGGAGTGAATCCTTCAGCTTCGGGGGATCAAGTGGATCTGCTACGTGGACAGGGATAGAATCCTTCAGCAACCATTGCTCGCCTATGAACAGAAAGCATAACAGTGTGGAGGACTGCTTCTGCTATGTGGACCTCCCGGTGGCGGCACAAAATGGCGGGGACGATTTAATGATCTTAGTGACCGAGAAGGGGGTTGAAATCGAGCACTACACTAATTTAATTTTTGAACACTCCTAGCAAGATAGATACTAAACAATGCAAGAACAAACTAGGAGAATGATTGTAAACACTAGATGGAGATAAGCTAGACTGTGAAAAAGCAAACTAGCAAGTCAATCGAGCAAGGCATACCGACTGATAGCCACCAAGAGGTAAATAAAGCAACCTAACAACACTACCTGCAATAAGGTAAATGTGGTAAGCAAATAAGTAGAGGGATGGAATGTTCAGTGATTTTTTTTTAGGTCTCAAGGATGAACTTTCCCCTAATTCTCATTGGACCACTCCCGTCGAAGATTTAGTCCCTCCTGCCATTCCCGGAATGGTGCTATTCTAGGGCACACTTCACTCTCGATGTGAAGGCACCAATGGTCCCGGCTGTCTTGGACAATACCTCCCTGCAAGAGCAAGTCACCAAAGCTCAGCCTCCCTGTTAGTGTCTCTTTAAAGCGGAGGACCTGAAACTGCTTATGAACTTGATGTTGTCTTCCACAATCATCTCGGAAGCTCAAACACCAATGCCTAACCAGTCTAGGATGCTATAGACCAAGAGTAACAAGTTAAAAACACTCCTCTCTAGCCTCACAAACTCTAAGAATGGATGATGCTCTAGTTATTCTTCTCAAACACTTCAGATCTTTTAAGATTCTCCCTTGTGCTCTCTTTGATGACCCTTGGCTTTCAACAAGTATTTCTCTATCTGAACTGGCCACAAAGGTAACCTTCAGAATAGCCCCCAACAGTTTATATAGGCTATCAACCTAGAAATGGCCATTGGAACCTGATGTAAAAAATTATCTTCTTTTACTAGTCACCAAATTGTTGCTGACACATCACACTGGATTGTCTAATTTACCACTGAACTGTCCGGTGACTTCATATGTCAGCAAATTGTGAAAACAACCTCACTAGAATCCATTCGTTATGGCACCGAATTGTCCGGTGCATACCTTCGCTAAATTATCCGGTGAACCTTCTCTTTTGGACAACCAATGACACCTCCACTGGATTTCATCTTCATGGACACCGGACTATCCGGTCATTGACCTCACTGAACAGTGTGGTGAATTCCTCTAGTCTAGATCTAGAAACAACCTCTCTAGACTCTGGTCTTCCAAACTCATCGGATTATTCGGTGATACCACTGTACTGTCTGGTGACTTCTTCAGATTCTCAAGCAACCTTGGCGTGAAAAGATAAAATTGCCCTTTGTTATTGTACCAAGGTTTTGTTAATTTTGTTGTATATATACCAGAAATTCGATTCTAAATTTGAGTTGTGGTCAAAATTAAAAATGTGGGTACAATTTGATCAGAATTTCAAATTTTAAAATTTTCTATAATTTGAAAATTTCAAAATCTTGAAATCTGAATTTGAAACTTTCCAAAATTCAAATTTCAAACTTTGATGAAAATTTGAAATATTGACCAAATTCTGTCCACATTTTGAAATTTGATCACAAAATTAACAAAACCATGCATGGTATAATCATAAAGGACAATTTTGTCGTCTTGCACCAAAAGATAACACCATTATAGTCATTTAACGGACTTATGGTTCAATTGAGGTTGACGTTCAAAATGTTATGGCTGAATCATAGGATCTGAAAATCGATGGTTGAATCACAATTAGACTTCAAATATGTGGTCGACACACAATGACCCCTAAAACAAAAGTGGTTTTGTATGAAAAAGTGGTTAGGCTTGCAAAGGAAAAAATAAATATTTGGGACTCTCGTGGGGGCTTCGATAGTTTGACACAATGTGGGTGACATATGGCATCGACCTGGTGGGTGACATGTAGCCCGAGTGTTGGATTATAGAAGCCTATGAATCGAGACCCAAATATGTGAATGCCTCATTAGGGTGATTGTAATGTGTCTTCTTCTTCTGACATTTTCATTGACTTGCCCCCCCCCCCACAGAGCTTCTTGATTTTTTTTTCCTCTTCATTCAACACCTTCATATTATTAGCAACCCTCATCCATCTGTTCGTGCATTTTAATTGACTCATCATATTGTTGATCACCTCCCATCGTTGTCAAGGACAAGGTGTCGCTTTGGCCGGTACCGTCACCATTGCCACTTGGATTGGATAGGCTGTGAAGAATGATGAATGTGCGGCACAACACCATAAGTCAGAGGCAAGGAGGAACATGTGAAAGCTAGGAGCATGTTGCAGTAGATGGCCGACCATGATGGTAGTGAAGATGTGTTTCCACATCACAAAGCTCATGTTGTAATTCTTGTATGTTAAACGAATATAATGTATAATTTTAGACCAAAGGTATGAAATGATCCAATTCTAAGATGAACTAAGGAGAGACTTCTCCAATCTAATGGCACTCTAACAATGGAGACCTAACAAATATAATGTCTAATAAAAGGAAACTATATCTTAAAATCGGGCACTTACACTACTAGTTCTTTTCAAGTCTTCCTACTATTTAGCTATCTAACAAGCAACTCCTAGCAAGAGAACAACTAAGCAAGATAACAAACAAGCTAGCACAAATAGATAGCAAGTAAAACCTATGAAAGAACAATCTATCAAGCAAACAAGTAGGCACGAGAGCCACCAAGAGGTATCACAAAGAAACCAAAGATACTACTCGCAATAAGTAAATGCAAAAAGTAAGGAGTAGAGAAAAGGAATGCTCAACGATTTTTCTCGAGGTCTGGAAAGGATGGCGCCTTCAACTAATCCTCATTGGACCACTCCCGTCGGAGTACCAGTCTCTCCCGTCCTTCCCGGAATGGTGCTCTCTAGGATACGCTTCACTCTTGAGTGAAGTCATCGATGATCCCAGCTATAGTGAACAATACCCTCTCACAAGAGCAAGCCTCCAAAGCTCCGGTGCTCTCTCTTGGTGTCCCTTTCGAGCGGGAGGACCCATAACCACGTACAAACCTCTCAGCCTAATCGGTCTAGGCTACCATAGTCCAAGAGTAACAAGTCTAAGACACCTCTCAGCCTCACAAGCTTTAGGAATGTAAGGATGTTCTTTTCTACTCTTCACAAGTACTTAAGATCTCTCAATATGCTTTGAAAGTGCATCTAGGATCTCTTGTGGATTTTAGGATGAATTGCGACAAACAATAGAAGCATTTGATGGCATTTTGTGGGTATGTGTGCAGGAATTAAGTCTATGGACATTTATCGACCCCCAAAAAGGAAAAGAGTATTGTTTGCTCCTTGGCTCTAGGTTTATAGTATTTACTTTTTCTTGAGTCAAAGGACCACCGTACTATCAAGGGGGTTCACTATTTTTCTGTCTTGAAAACGGTTAAGTTCTCAAACATTCTCGTTCCATCTTTATCTTAATCATCTTTGTTTGGTTACTGGCTCCGGACTTGTTCGCCCAGTGGCTGACTCCAGAGAGGAAGCACGTAGCTTACCCTAGACTTATCCGCGTGTCCGAACTTATCCGGCACGGACATGTCCGGGCCAAGCTGTGGACTCCAGAAGTTGCTCACTTCGGCAGAGCCAGACTAGTCCGCGTCTCCGGACTAGTCCGGGCCCGGACCTGTCTGTCAAGGCTTGCGAACTCCAGTGAAGGAGCACCTCGTGATTCTCCAGACTTGTCTGCCAGCGGACTTGTCCCCTGGGCGGGCGGACTCCAGAGTGGTTTCATCGCGGCCTGATCGGACTTGTCCGTTTGGCCGGACTTGTCCGTGCCCTCTGCGGACTCCAGAGAGATGACTATATTACCGTTGAGCCCGATGTTTGGACTTGTCTGGACCTTCGGACTAGTCCGCTCCTGATACTTTTGGAAGATCATCCTTGATTGATCTATATATTCCCCCTTCCCCTCACGTCTTAGGATTACCAAAAAGCTTTCACGTCTTTTCAAATCACGCCCTGAGACCCTCTGAGATCCACCTCTCCTCCTCCGCTCGTTCTTCATTGAATCCCCTAGGGTTTCGATTGAAGGAAGAGGAGATTGTGAGTCCTTCACCTCTCGTTTCAATTTGAGCACTTGATCTTTTCAATGCAGGACTTGCAGGGCCTATTACTCTTGGAGATTCATCTTCTAAACGGCTAGGTGTTGCCCGAAATCCATCAAAGCCATTGTGGTGAGATTCGGGAGGTTTGTATCACCCCTCATTGATCTAGTGAAAACCAAGTTGATCTTTGTGGTCACTTGGAGAGATTTAGGGTTGAGTGCAATCCGGTCCTTTGTGGACTCCTCAACAGAGACATAGGCTTCTATGTGGAGCTGAACTTCGATTAAAAATCTCTGTGTCTCTTGTCTCCGTTCATTTTTGTGTTTGATCTATTTTCGCTGCGATTAGCAGACTTATCCGCAAGGACCGAACTTGTCTGCTACAGGACAAGTCCGACTGACCGGAGTAGTCCGTCCTTTGTTTTACTGATCAAATTGTTTGTAAGTCTCAATTTTCAGGTCGTTGCCTATTCACCCCCTCTAGGCAACTTTTAATTGGTATCGAAGCTAGGACTCTCTTTTCAATAGCTTAACAGCTATGAGAGTTAAAGATGACTACCGAGAAGATATGTGATTGGTCCACAAGCGAGAACTACACCAACGTCCAATTCGACTACAACGAACTGAAGATTGGACAAGCCTCGGGGAAGATTCTCATCTTTGATGGAACCTTCTACGAGTACTGGAAGTTTCGGATGATCACCTACCTCGAATCGATGGGGCCACAAATCTTGAAGATTGTGGAGAAGAGTTTCACTTTTGAGAATGAAGAAGAACCTACTCAAAAGTATGAAGTCAACATGCACTGCAACGCTCAAGCTGCCTCTGTGATCATTTCGACACTAAGCCCAAATGAGTACACCAAGGTGATGAGGATAAGAAATGCCCACAAGATTTAAAAGAAGCTTGAGATCATCTATGAAGGTACGGACACCGTCAAGGAAGCTAGAGAAGATCTTCTACGAGGACAATACAACTTGTTCATTAGGAAGAAGAATGAAAGACCTCAACAAGTTCATGACCATCTCATGGAGATCGTCAACAAGAGAAAATCACTTGGAGTGAAGCTTGAAGACATCGAAGTCAACAAAAGGTACTTCAATCCCTTCAACCTTGGAACTCACATTTGTGTACTCCTATTAGGGAGAAGGAAAACTTCAAGAACTTCACCACGGATGAAGTACTCGGACGGCTTCTTGCTCAACAAGATCAAGATGAGGAAGCAAGAAGGGTCAACTCCCTAATCGGCAACACCACCTCCGAAGAAAAGGGCATAGCCCTCAAAGCCAAAGGGAAGAAGGTGTATCTTCAAAGCTCAAGTGATGAAGAAAGCGATGATGAAGAGTTCGCGCTGCTCATGAGGAAGTTCAAGAAGTTCGTGAAGAAAAGTGGCTTCCACAAGAAGAGCTTCAGCAAAGGTAAAACTAGAAAATCTAAAAGAACTTGCTATGAATGTCGAGAGGAAGGTCATTTTATTGCAGAGTACCCCAATGCTAAGAACAAGGATGAGAAGGAGAAGAAGAGTGACAAGGAGTACAAAAAGGACAAGGGCAAGAAGTACAACCAACAAGCCCACATAGAACAAGAATGGAACTTTGACTCCGACTTCGATGAAGGTGGAATCGCTACATTAGCGATAGGCGTCACTCCAACCAACACCTCTCTCTTCGGAAGCTTGAGGGATGAAGAAGCTGCACCCACTTGTCTTATAGCAAAAGGGTCAAAGGTATTAAAATCAAAACTTGACTCTAGCGATAGTGAACATGATGATGATGTGCCTAACTTGCTTGAACTAATGACCATACTTGAGAAACAAGAGATGAAATTGAGAGGCAAGAGGATATTCTTGAGAAGCAAGAAGAGTTGCTTATTCTTAGAAGAAAAGAAACCTTGATCTTGAGAATATCCTAGCTCATGAGTGGAAGAAAGTAGATGAATTAACTAAAGCCTTGGCTGAAGTTAATGATGCAAGTGAAACCTTTAGATTCGCTAATGATGCACGTTAAGAGGAGTTTAACACATTGGAAAAACTCTACTCTTCTCTTAAAGTACAAGTTAGCAAACTTAAAGGAGAAGCACTTCCTTGAAAGAAGCGTTTTACCCCCCCTTTCCGTGTTATTTGGGATAGGTGCAAAAATGTGGAGGTTGAGAAGCTCGTTGAGAATGAGAAGATCATTGTACAACTTTAAGAACAAGTAAAGACTCTCAATGCACAAGCTCAACAAAGCAAGATCTCCATCGAGCAAGAAAAGGCCAAGTACGCAAGAGAAGCGTACGTGAACACTCAATGTCCTCATGTCAAGAATGGCATTGGTTATGAGAAGGGTAAGAGCCAGATTGCAAGAGAAAACAAGGACGGCAAGGAATTCGTGAAGTTCACCAAGGGAGGAAGTTACAAGGCCAAGAATGAAGCTTCTCCAACACCTCCTCCACAGAACACTAATGCTCTTCATTGTGCTAAACTTTTTCATGATTTTGATGCTTCTTATGTGCTAACCAAGAATGATTTTGGTAGAGTTGTTGCTAGATATATTGGGCCACGCCACAAGAACACCAAATCTTGTGTGTCGGTGCCAAAATCTCTTGTTACTAACGTGAAAGGACCCAAACAAAATTGAGTACCTAAAAACAAAGCCGAATTTGTTTTGTAGGATTACTCCTCCGGTGGAAGAAGTTGGGTGATTGACAGTGGTTGCACCAATCATATGACCGGAGAGGAGAAGATGTTCTCATCTACTGAAGAGTACAAGGGTCAAGATGACAGTGTTACCTTCGGGGATGACAAAAAGGGGAAGGTAATCGGTCTTAGAAAAATTGCTATTTCCAATGACCTATCCATTACGAATGTTCTTTTGGTTGAATCTTTGAGCTATAATTTGTTATCGGTATCACAATTGTGTGAGATAGGTTACAATTGTTTGTTCACAAATTATGATATGACCGTCTACAGAAGAGGAAGTTGTACCGTGGCATTCAAAGGCTACTTGAAGGAAAAACTTTACCTAGTAGATTTCTCTACTAATGAAGTACTCTCGAATACGTGTCTTGTTGCCAATTCAACAATGGGTTGGTTGTGGCATCACCGCGTAGCCCATGTTGACATGAGGAACCATCATAAGCTCCAAAAAAGGGGTCACATCATAGGACTAACGGATGTTGACTAACCCATGTTGATGATTTTTTTCGTTTCACTTGGGTATTCTTCTTGCATGACAAAGGTGAAACAAAGAGTGTGCTCAAAACATTCTTGAGAAGAGCTCAAAACGAGTATGAAGTGAAGATCAAGAAGATAAGAAATGACAACGGCACCGAGTTCAAGAACACTCAAGTGAAAGAATATCATGATGAATAAGGCATCAAGCATAAATTTTCGGCAACTTACTCCTCTGAACAAAATGGGGTTGCTGAAAGGAAAAATCGAACACTCATTGAGATGGCAAGGACAATGCTAGATGAGTACAAGACTTCCGATCGTTTTTGGGCTGAAGCTGTCAACACCGTATGTCATGCAAACAACTGCTTGTATCTATATCGACTCTTGAAGAAAACTCCCTACGAGCTTCTTACCGATAACAAGCCTAACATCTCGTAATTTTGAGTTTTTGGAAGCAAATGTTATATGCTAAATAAAAAACCCAAATCCTCTAAGTTCGCACCTAAAGTTGATGAAGGGTTCTTGCTTGGTTATGGATCAAACGCTCACGCCTACCGTGTATTCAACAAAACCAATGGTGCATTGAAATAGCACGAAACGTGACGTTTGATGAATCTAAAGGCTCCCAAGAGGGGCAAGTTGTTAATGAAATTAGAGATGATAAAAAAGATCTGGCCATGGTAATCAAGAGGATGACACTTAGTGAGATCAAGCCACAAGAAAATCAAGAGTCATCTACATCCACAAGTCAAGAGGAACATGATCTGACAAGAAGTGTTGAATCAAGTGAAGAAGCACCACAAGTAGCAAATGATAAAGATGATCAAAGTGACAAGCTTCCAATTCATGATCAACACATTGAAGAGAACACAGTGAAGAGACAAGACCACAAGTGCAACATCCATGAGTACACCAAACTGTGCAACGAGATCACCTGTCGAGCAAATTCTTAGTGACATTGATAAGGGGGTAATCACTAGATCTCGTGTTGCCAAATTTTGTGAGCATTACTCGTTTGTTTCTTATCTTTAACCTCTTAGAGTGGAAGAAGCGCTAAATGATTCGGACTGGGTAATGGCTACGCAAGAAGTGCTCAACAACTTCATAATAAATGAAGTTTGGACTCTTGAGGAACGACCCAAGCAAAACATTGTTGGAACCAAGTGGGTCTTCTGCAACAAGCAAAATGAAGACGGTGTTGTGGCAAGAAACAAGGCAAGATTGGTGACCAAAGGATACTCTCAAGTCGAAGGTTTGGATTCGATTAAACTTATGCCCTGTAGCTAGACTTGAATCAATTCAAATATTACTTGCTTTTGCTACTCACCGCGGTTTCAATCTGTTCTAAATAGATGTGAAAAGCGCTTTCCTCAACGGTACGATCAAAGAAGAAGTATACGTTGAGCAACCACCAGGTTTTGAATATCAAAAGTACCCGAATCACGTGTACAAACTTCACAAAGCTCTTTACGGGTTGAAGCAAGCACCAAGGGCTTGGTATGAGTGCTTGAGAGACTTTATCATCAAGAAAGGTTTCACAATAGGAAAGGCTAATTCTACTCTTTTCACAAAGAAAGTTTCTAATGATATTGTGTGCCAAATATATGTCGATGACATTATATTTGGTTCTACTAACAAGTCTCTTTGTGATGAGTTTAGCAAGCTTACGACCAAATGTTTTGAGATGTCTATGATGGGAGAATTGACCTTCTTTCTATGATTTCAAGTGAAGCAATTAAGAGAAGGGACTTTCATTTGCCAAGCAAAGTACACTCAAGACATGATCAAGAAGTTTGACATGGCAAATGCAAAGCTAATGAAGACTCCCATGCCTACCAATGGCCATCTTGATCTCAACAAGAAGGACAAATCCGTCGATCAAAAGGTATATCGCTCCATGATTGGATCCCTCCTTTACTTATATGCATCTAAGCTAGATATCATGCTTAGTGTGTGTATGTGTGCAAGATTTCAAGCCGATCCGAAAGAATGTCACTTAGTGGCTGTGAAGAGAATTTTGATATATTTAGTACATACACAAAACCTAGGACTATGTTACCTCAAAGGCTCAAAATTCAATCTCATTGGGTATTCCGATGCGGATTATGTCGAATGCAAAGTGGACCGTAAAAGCACATCAGGGACTTGCCAGTTCTAGGAAAGATCTCTAGTGTCTTGGTCATCGAAGAAACAAAATTCTGTTGCCCTTTCGACAGCCGAAGCGAAGTATGTCACAGCCAGTAGTTGTTGTGCTCAACTTCTATGGATGCGGCAAACTCTAATGGATTATGGCTACACTTTGAACCGTATTCCTCTCCTACAATGAGAGGGCCATAAAGCTTACTTACAATCCATGTGAGCACTCCCGCACCAAACACATAGACATCCGACACAACTTCCTAAGGGATCACTCTATCAAAGGAGACATAGAAATTTCCCATGTATCCACACAAAAGCAACTAGCCGGCATCTTCACCAAACCCTTAGATGAGAGACGCTTTTGTGGACTTAGAAATGAGCTGAATATACTTGATTCTCAGAACATGGCTTGAGATGTTGCACATCTGATGTGGCATAGGATAGATTTTGAAAATAAAAAGATTTGCAAAATATCTTGCATGTTTTGTTTTTGGAAATCTCAAAAGTTTTAGAAAATTTCATTATAAAAAGTGTAATCATGGTTGATTGATTGATTGTTTCTGATCACACTTTACATAATGATGTTTGGGTTTTGAAAATTTCTCCTATGGTTCATTTTTCTCCAACATCGAAGATCTACTCCTTAATTCAGGATTGCGAGGACCGGATAAGTCCGCAGTCCCGGACTAGTCCACTAGCGGACAAGTCCGTGGACCCAGACAAGCCCGGACCACGGGGTCTATTTAAACCCCTAGTCTTCTTTCTAAAACACTGTTCTACTTTCTCTCTCCTACGCCGAACCCTAGCCCGCGACTCCAGTGGAGATCCGGCCCTTCGGCCGGTAAAAAGTGAATCCATTCCGTGGAAAAGCTTCTCCAACCTCGAACTAGTCCGAAACCTCGAAACTCCGCTCCATTTTATCCTCGTTTGAAGGTAATCTCTTCTCTAGGGTTTGAGTTTGAAATGTGGTTGTTTCTGTTCATAACTTTCAAATCCCTTCCGTGAGGTCACCCCTAGGATGCTATAAGTGCTTTGTATGCAATATGGCTAGGAGTTGTGGTCAGCTCAAAAAGTTGTGAAGGTTTGTTCTTCGTGTTCACTGTTGAGCTCCAGACAAGTCCGGGCGGTCAGACTAGTCCGCTTGCGAACATGTTCGCTGCCCCGAACAAGTCCGCTGCCAGGCAGACCACGTTGTACAAATTCAATCAATTTTGATAAATCATCCTCACATTCCACTCTAATCCTATACTCTATGCCAGTTGTCAGCATGTCAGGTGAAGGCAGCTCTCGTTGTGCGGTCAGGAAAGTTGGTTCTAAGAAGAGAAAGGTTCATCTTCCGGTTGTAGATCGTGATGACATTCAATAAGAGCCTCATACTATCAACATGGTGCTAGCCAAACCTTTGGATCACGAGAGAGGCAGGGAAGGTGTGGACTATATGAGGAATGCTTCAGCAGCTGTGATCAGGAGAGGTGAGAACTGCTATGATGAGGACAAGCAATGCATTGATACAAGGTTCTAGAGTTATTTTCTTGCAGATTACTACTATTCCGTGTACTTGAAGCTGAAGAATCCAGTGGTTCACTGGGAGTATATGACCAGGAAGAACAACTCTGTGTTCAATGAAGTGATTGAGGCTTGCACTTATCATGGGATCAAGAATATCTTGGGTTTTCGGTACTCTTGGAACAAAGCAGTGATAGCTCAATTATATGCCTCTCTATTATCATCAGGAAGGAGAGGGTAAGATTTCTTGGATGACAGGGTCAGAACGGTACTCAGTGATAGTGCAACGGTTTGCCAACATCATCAAGTTCCGCAGTGGTTTCTCTTGTCCTGCTCGGATTCACAATGAGCCAGTACTTGATGTTAATGAGATGGACTTCATGTATGACACCTTCCCTCACTTCTCTCCGCCAAACATTACTGGGTTCCTTCCCTTCTATAAGGTAATGCATCGCATTCTTAGGAAGACTTTGGCTCTTAGAGAAGGCGATGCATCTAATCTTCATGGTCATGGAAGGAACCTCCTCAAGTGGTTGTCGGGTCAAGAGAAGTTCAACACTTTTGACTTCATATTCTCTAAGATTCTTGATATTGCACAAAAGCCAAATAGGGCGTGCGCTTATGCCCCCTATATCATGTGCATGATCGAGAAGATCACTGGCAAAGTGTTTGAGAAGGAGGAGTCACATAAGAAACTTCAACCTCAAGTACCGACTGTTGTTACCCAAGCTCCACCTTCTACTTGCCCAGTCACTAGAATGGCTCCTGCTAGTTCACCTCCATCATCCTCTCGTGGTAGAGGTGGTTTTTCAAGATTCTCAAAGGTTTCTTCAAGATCTGTCAGAACATGGATGCTCATGCTCACAAAGAAAGGGTTGCCCGAAAGAAGAACACTAGAGCTACTAAGGAATGGCAATGCCAGCAGGGGATTCCTCGTACATCGGAAAGCTCAGATATTGAAAAAGAAGCTCCTCCCACTTATGACCCGCTTGCAGATCTTACTCATGAGAAGCTTGCATACTTTGGACAGCAGCCAGATGAGGACTCTGAGGAGACAGCCAGTGGTGATGATGCCGAGGAGTAGTTGCCATTATCTCTCTCTTTTTCTTTCCTTCTTGGTGTCTTGATGCCAAAGGGGGAGAAATAGAGAAGCTCCTAGCTATCTATCCATCCTTTATGTATCTCTGATGTGAACCATTTGGACTTCTATGCTTTTAAAACTTGGTTTGTAATATTTCATATCTCCATGACATTTGCTTATGTGATGATGTGGTATCTATGTGCTTTATCTATCTCATTGCATATTGCTTTGGGTTAGAAGTTGAAATTCATATAAGCTTCTATTGTCATCTTAGTATGCGTTGATGTGCATGGATTTAGGGGGAGCTTATGTGTTCTTTAACTTGTAATCCTTTCTTATCGTTATTGCTTCTCATTGGTTGTCATCAATTCACCCAAAAAGGAGGAGATTGAAAGTGCATCTAGGATCCCTTGTGGATTTTGGAATGAACTGTGATAAACAATGGATGCATTTGATGGCATTTTGTGAGTATGTGTGCAGGAACTAAGTCTATGGAGATTTATCAACCCACAAAAAGGAATAGAGTATTGTTGGCTCCATGGCTCCGTGTTTATAGTATTTTCTTTTTCTTGAGTCATAGAACCACCGTACTATCAAGAGGGGTTCAGCATTTTTCTGTCTTGAAAATGGTTAGGTGCTCAAACTTTCTCGTTCCATCTTTATCTTAATCATCTTTGTTTGGTTACTGGTTCCGGACTTGTTCAGTTCCCTGGACTTGTCCGCCCAGTGGTCGAACTCCAGAGAGGAAGCACGTAGCTTACCCCGGACTTATCCGCGTTTTCGGACTTGTCCGACACCAGACATGTTCGAGCCAAGCTGCGGACTCCAAAACGTTGCTCACTTTGGCAGAGTCAGACTAGTCCGCCTCTCCGGACTAGTCTGGCCCCGGACTTTTCGTCAAGGCCTGTGGACTCTAGTGAAGGAGCACCCCATGACTCTTCGGACATGTCCGCTGGGTGGGCGGACTCCAGAACGGTTGCACCGCGGCCTGACCAAACTTGTCCGTGCTTTCTGCGAACTCCAAAGAGATGACCATATTACTGTTGAGCCTGATGTCCGAACTTGTTCGGACCTCCGAACTAGTCCACTGCTGATATTTTTGGAAGGTCATCCTTGATTGATCTATATGTTCCCCCTTCCCCTCACGTCTTAGGGTTACCAAAAAGCTTTCACATCTTTTCAAATCACGCCATGGGACCCTCTAAGATCCACCTCTCCTCCTCCACTCGTTCTTCATTGAATCCCCTAGAGTTTTGATTGAAGGAAGAAGAGATTGTAAGTCCTTCACCTCACATTTCAATTTGAGCACTTGATCTTTTCATTGCAGGACTTGCAGGGCCTATTACTCTTGGAAATTCGTCTCCTAGACGGCTAGGTGTCGCCCGGAATTCATCAAGGCCATTGCGGTGAGATCCGGGAGGTTTGTATCACCCCTCATCGATCTAGTAAAAACCAAGTTGATCTTTGTAGTCACTTGGAGGGTTGAGTGCAACTCGGTCCTTTGTGGACTCCTCAACAGAGACGTAGGCTTCTGTGTGGAGCTGAAATTCAGTCAAAAATCTCTGTCTCTTGTCTTCATTTGTTTTTGTGTTTGATCTATTTCCGCTGCGATTAACAAACTTATCCGCAAGGACCGGACTAGTCCGCCCTCTATTTTACTAATCAAATTGTTGTTAAGTCTCGATTTTTAGGTCGTTGCCTATTCACCCCCCTCCCCCTCAAGGCAACTTTCATGCTTCTTTGTGCTCTCCTTGGTGACCTTTGGCTTTCATAAGTGATCTCCAAACTTTTCTGGCCGCAGGTGACTTCCTCAACAGCTCCTCCAACGGTTTATATAGGACTCAAGCCTTGAAATAGCCGTTGGGAGCTGTTGCCAAAAAGCTGACTGTTTTTTGCAATCACTGGACTGTCCAATGACTAGGACCACCGGAGTGCCGATGACTCCTGGTCTTCGACTAACAAAAAACACCCTCTCTGGAATCCTCTCCATATGACACCGGACTGTTCGGTGTATACCTTCAGTGGACTGTTCGGTGACTTTCCCTTTTGGACTTTCAGAGACACTTCTTTTGGACTTCATCTTCCTAGACACCGGACTGTCCGGTCACTAACCCACTGGATTATCCGGTGACTTCTTCACTTCGGCTCCAAAAAATACCTCTTCTGACCCAGCTTCTTTTGGCTCACTGAACTATCTGGTGACATCGATGGACAGTTCGGTGACTTCCTGTGATTTTCCTCCAGAAAACTGCCTCTCTGAGCTTTTGCCTTCAACTGTCAAAACGGGACTGTTCGGTGACACCTCTGTTGCTGGAACTTGATATCTTTGAGGTCTTCTTGCTTCTCTGTGCAACACTTAACATCTTCAAGCCTCCTTTGATCACTCAAGTGCCTCAGAAAGCTTTGAGCATCCATACTCCCAAACACTTGTAAAACTGAGACGAGTGATCCGACCCCTCTTAATAGTATCAGCTTTTCTATTGACTCAAGGCCTAAAACTAAGCCACACATGGCTCTAAAACATCCTTAGCCTTGAACAAGCTTCATCCTAGGAAAAATGCCTGGTCACCGAGCAACTTTGAGCAACCAAATCGTAGAAATAGAGAATAGTGTTGATGAACCTACATCCAACGAGTTAGTTCATGGTTTTCATTCAATCACAAAGTTCATGGTTTTCATTCAATCACCAAAATCATTCATATCATTTGAGGGACTTCAATGATCATGAAGCTAACAAGAGGACAATGTCAATCATTCAGGAAATGTAGGATGATTTCTCCTCTGGACAACTCCTTCAATTAACATTGGCATAAGGGAAAGATTGCTGGTTTAAGGTGAGAATAACCATGTATTTTGATTTGTTTAAATAAAAATTTAAGAACCTACTACAATTACTTGCTATAAATTAGCGGAAGCTGGCCATCTGATTCAATATATGCTGGAGACAATAGCGCTAGAAAATATTATCAAGGATTAATGGTATATGGTGAAATGATTCCTTGCGCTCGAATGCTGAAATTTGATGATTTTGCAAAAATATGTGGTTCAGAAAATTGTCCCATGTATACAAACACAATACATATTCCTAATTATATTTGAATATATTTGAACTCCCACATATACTAACTTCCATTTGTTATAACACCTTCTGGAGCATAGACCACAAAGTCTGCCAAAGGACCTTCCTTTTTTAGAATTTTGGCCCATGCTCAAGTAGCTCTTGTAGACAAATGATTTGTAAAATCCATCCTATGTCTTAGTTCTTCAAAGGTGATTCGAGACATGTATGAACTCATCTGTATTAATAGGTGTTGGAAATACATTTTGGACCACATGATGATTTGTAAAAGCATCAACAATCAAAATATGTGCATAAGGAATCACTTCATGCTGAATGAGATGGCTTGTATGTATTACATAAAATTACAGTAAGGTTGTTGATTGCTTAAGTAGTCACCACAGGTTATTGGATTGTATCCAAATACTGCATTAAAGATTTGAAAAAGAAGAATATACTCACCATAGATTAGCATCTCGTCACTACCTGCAATGCAAATGATCCCAAAGGAGTGTCCACTGGAGATCTCATGAATCATTGTACACTACCTGAATGATTCACATTATCTTGTCTAAAATGTTGCATTTGCGAAGAATAAATAATCCTCTGTAGTTGCGGGGTAGCTACATTTGGTATACTTTCCCTAGAATGTGACATCACACAAATATTTTGAGCATAGTGATTTGTCAGAGAATATGCTTATCTGTGGATCGATGAAGTAATGTATGCTTGTTGTCCTTATATTAAAAAATTCCTCTAGGCTACCCTCCGATGGCCTAGGACACTTAGAAGAGTCCTATTAAAAGAGGCTTTTTAAAATAGACCAACTCATATTGTTTCACCTCTTAGGTAACATACGAAATAGATCTGAACCATTCATTTTTGTAAGAGCTAAAATAACGATATTTTTCAAAACTGATACATGCAAAAGTTTCCAAAAATACTAATCCGAGACGTTTATTTTTGTAAAGAGCTAAAATTACGCATGCATAAGTTTCCAAAAATATATTACTATTTTTTAAAATGAATATTATATTAATTACAAATTATTAAAGAGATTTTACCTCTTAGGACGTAAAAGAACACTTTATTCCTCATTATCCGTGTATATGAACGGTTCACGTCAGTTTGGGTCTACCTTAAAATCTTTCTTTTAAAATAGACCAGTGACGTTGTTTCACCCCTAAGAGGTAACAGACAAATTTGATCTCAACTGTCTATATTTATATATGGAAACATGCCTCTAATCACTACTAGAATCAACCGGTTTCCCTAGAATGAAAACCCTAGAGAAAACCGTAAAAACTATAGGAAAAATGTTTCCCAACGAAATACCCTAGGAAAATAATCCTAGAGAAAATGTTGAAGGGAAAGAGAAAGTGCCCTAGGACTGTACAGTGAAAACTCTTGGGAACTATTCTTTCCCAACAAAATGGAGTTCTAGGAAAATCACGGGGGCCCCATTAAAAATCGGAACGGGCACCGCAGCCCGCTGCCCGATGCTGCCTGCCATAGTGGTCCTTGGCCACTCATTGCCACCTCGCCACCTTATCGCCCGGCACTCTGGCCTCGCCGCCGCCAGTCTGACCTCGCCACCACCGCCGCTAGTCTGACCTCGCCACCGCCGCCCGCCAGTCTCGCCTTCGTGCGCTGCTCGCCGGCGCAGCTTTGCGTCGCACGATGCGTCACCGCGCGCCGGCCGCTGCTGCCCCAGCTGGCGCGCCGGCCGCTGCTGCCGCTGCAGCTCTCCGCCCCGCGAAGCTGTCGCCATGCGCCGGCCA
>BCLF01000084.1:502458-532275 GCA_001602275.1 Zoysia japonica | reverse complement strand
CGGGGGCGCCGCCGCACCGGGGCGGCGGAGGAGCGCAGGGGCGCGGTCGGGTGCGATCGCGCACTCACCTGGCTCCGTCGGGGAGGGGGGACGTGCAGAACGACTCGGATGTAGAATAAGCTATTATTCTAAATATTTATAGAAATCATTGATTAAATACAAGTTTAATCAAATCTAGATAAACACTTACTCTGGGATGGAGTGAGTATTGCTGTGCAAAAGAAAGACATATTCTTCTCCGGCAGTTAGCTGTATGGCCTACGTGGTGTCCATTCTCCCCAACGGTTGCGCACGTAGCACCACAGGGACGGGTGTGCCGGTGGACCGCTGACACAGTTGCACCTGTCGAGCAGAGGTCCACATTTTTGGAGATAACTCCACTAGGAAACTTGGGTGGAATTGGGCAAAAACGAAACCATCCATCGGCAAGCCGTTGGAACAGAACACGGAAAGCTGGCCGGGTGCGTTATAGCTGGCGGGTGTGTGACTTGTGAGGTGCCCACTGATACGCACAAGGACATGCAGAAAGACCCCTGAAAACGATTCAACTTTGATTGGGGACCGATGATCCGTCCTCATGGGTCCTTATGCCACCTCATAAGTCTCGTATTTTTTTAGCATAACCGGTGACAGTACTGATCGGTGACGGATATGTTATTATTTTAAAACTTCAAAATGAAATTTTTTACAACAGTGAAGTCCGTGCTCTGTCTCTATTTGGAGCGGAGAAATTTTTTTCGATTTCTATAATCTTCCTATAAATTAAATTTATTACCATGAAATTCCTGTCTCTTCTTTGCTCCGGTTGATCCCCTTGTCTCTTCACGTTGCCGTTTTGTACTGATAAACGCCGAATATTATCGCGGATCGTGAGGAAGACATCAGTCGGTCGGAAATCGAATGCGACTGTCGTGGAGAATCAACTGTTGGAATATGCTAGTAGTAGTAAAGCGAGAGAGGACTTATGTCTCCGGAGAAGACAGAAGATGCGGCGGAAGAACGAGGCCATCAGGGAACAGTCGACGGCGCCATCGCGCGGCGACGGGAGTCTCACCACCAACCGGCGCCGAAAACCATCGATCCCGCGTTCATTCGTCCACCTAGAAACTATGGACGTTCTATTTCAGCACACGCTATGATTGATGGGCTACAAAATCATCACTTGTACTAGTACACTAAGATGCATTGATCATCAAATTCAGCGGCTCAATTAATCAATTCCATGCAAGTGTGCTAGCTGCCGGGACCGTGTGTGTGTGTGTGTTTTCCGGTTTTCTTCTTTGACGGCGTGTCGATCTATCATTAGATAAAATAAAAAAATACATTATTATTCTCGAGAATATTACGAATTACGTCACCCGCAACGGAATGGAAACAAAGGGACACAATTCCAAACATCAAATCGTCCGTGCTCGCAATACAAACAAACACAGAAGACGTTCTCCTTCTCCTGTCTACCATTGGACTGGCGGCCACCACAGGAGAAGCAACTTTCAGTCGTGCTCTCAAAAGGAGGAACTAGCTAACTGACTTTGCTTTTGTAATGGAATATATATTGGAATATTTACTTCTCAAAAGCACGACATGACAGATCACGAAATTAGGCAGCAAGCGAATGAGGAAGCGCAGGGGTTGGCCCTGGATCGATGCCGCCCATCGACGTGAGTAAACAAATCAAAATGTGATGTGCACTGATCTTTGAACGTTACTCCGTAGCTAAAGCTGGCTGGCCAGACTTAAAAAGTCGAGCCAGGGTGACGTGTAGAAATATTCTTCAAACCATGTATTCAGAGCAGAGTAAAATATATGCAATGTAGTGGTACCAATGATATATGCAAGATATATACACGAGATCTCTTGAACCGTGATGATTTTTGTTTGTGAACTATATATATACACGAGATCTCTTGAACCGTGATGATTTTTGTTTGTGAACTATACATAGTTTTGCCTCTTAGTTTTACCTTTCCGTCATGCATATATTTTTCAGTGTAGAGTAATAGCACTGGTACGGGAGAGTCTATCCATATAATTGGTGACGATCGAATGAGCTGTTCTAGGAGTTATAGGACCTTTTGGGAACTGTTTGGCACCAACCAGTCCTCTCTTTGATTCTTTCCTTCACGTGAAAGAGTGTAGCTACAGATCTGCTGCTCACTTTGCGACAGGCTCCAAAGCCGCTTTCGGATTAGAAACGAAGTACAGTACTACGAGTACTAAAGAGCTATGTGCAGCAAGAGGGAAAATGTACTGACGGTGCACTTAGCATCTTTGTGGAGCAAGGTGTTTGATTGTACTCACAATTGCTTTCTCTTTCAAATATGGAATCGAATCCTTTAGCGTATCATGTGAGCAAGACTACAAAGCTAGATGCGTCTCCTGTATTGTTGATTGCAACACTCATGATTTTCTATAGGTCATACATGATTAAATTTAAAATTCTTTGAGATGTAAACAAATATAGTAGATTCAAAATATAAGAAAATAAAAATGAATAGGTATCAGTGTTGCATCCAACAATGTACGTATCACTGTAGATGTTCTAGAAAGTATAAACATGAACGTTATATATGAACCAGGCGCCACGGTGATCAGCATCATGCTCTATCAATTTGTTCTTTTATATGTACACATGTATGTAATGGCTGCCACCACATGAGAAGCAACTTCCAGTGGTGCTATCTAAGGGTTGAACTAACTAATTTTACTTTGCTTAATTTGGCGTGGCATATTCGCATATTACTCCCCAAAAGCACAACACACGACACATGACAAATCATGCACTATCCATGCATAATATATGTGGCCACAGTTTCTATGCCCATCAATCTTGAAAACAAATTATAATACGGTGTAATGATATCTGTGTCAAATAACACAAGTAACCAATAATGTATAAATTTCCTATTGAGGATTACATATTCAAAGGGAAGTAAATTGTTCTGAAAAAGCCAGCCATGGACACTAGATATACATTCAGTTGAGCATGACTCTCCCCCAACAACAATTGGCGCTGCTCCCCTCTACTAAACCATCAAATGTTTGACTGATGGTACATCGTTTGTGCAATTTATATTGGATGGAATGGCTCAATTATTACAGCTGATAATTTTAGGCAAAACGAAGCTGTTTGTTTGATTTACCGGTTGCGATGAAGTCAAGATAACCTGTAAGGATGACATCGCACATTTTTGTTTAGAACAATTTCCATAAGCCTTTAGACCAATTAATATTTTCTCCCATACATCGAAATCCTAATAGATGTGAAATGTATATATGCATCTCCTTAACACCAATCTTATCAGGCGGGGCAGGAAAGGTTTGGTCGCTAGTGTTTGGAACCGATCACCAGGTAAACAATGCAGAGCAGAGTGCACAATTGCTTCCTAATCAGCATACAGTGAAGTTATTGGTTTAGTGGGAGCTCCAAAACTCCATCTCCATAAACCAATAGCTGGATGGGTTGCCTTATTTGGTCATCTTGCAGCGTACCTACCTTTTCCACATATGCACATTTTAGGACGGTAAAGAGGCAGCACTAGTGAAAGTACGTGTACTCCTACATAATTTAACAGGATGCTTATATGATTACTTGGTCAGAACTAAAGTGATGTTTATTTTAGGACGTACTGTAGGTAATATCTATCTATTGCTTGCCACTTGGTGCATTGGAACTGCAAATGAAGTCGAATGCCCTGAATTGTCTACCAAACGAAGTACTAGCACTTTTTGTTCGTTACTAGAAATGCTTCGCTAAATTACTCATGGAACCTTCAAAACCTAAAATGAGAACTACTCAGTCAAAAAATAAATCTAAAGATATAAATTTGTCCCACAAACTCCACGATAACTCCATGTTTTCCATGCACTTTCTACTTTTCCGCCTCTCGTTAGTTCTCGTGCACAACTCATAAAATAATTTTCTTTTGGAAGGTGAGAGTAGGCTATATGTGATACCCTCTCGGAACACCATATTACTTGTCATTTTAGCTTCATCAGTTTTCTTAAATTATTTGGCATTCTCGCTTCCTCGTTTTATATGCATCTCATCCTCGTAACACATCTCTCTGTGTCTCTCCTCATTTTCCCATCTCCGCTAGACTCGATGTTGAGATGGTTATTCAGTGAATTGAACAATAGGTAAGTTTAGAACTGAGGGTATAGTTGAGAAAAAAGGAAAACAATTCATCAAGGAAGTGATGCAATCAGCAGCTGCCAGCCGTCTCATGAGCTTAATTAAATCGGCCAAAATTACTTCTCTCGAATGAAATTATGCGCTCAATTTACACAGCGTGAAGAAAGCGGCCCACATCCACTGTTACGCATGGAGAAAATCCACGCAGAAAGCAAAATTTTACTAGTGGGCGGCGTTTGAGGCTACATAAACCCACTGTTCATTTTTTATTTTCCGGCCGTCCAAACGGTAGCTAGCTGTACATGACGTGACGTGGCGTTGTCAGTCTCTCCCAACGGTCACAGAAGAGAGGGAGTGTGTGGCTCCACTGCGACGAACGAAGCAGCGGTTACGGTTTGTTACAGGTGACGTCGTCGACAAGACTCTTTTGCAACAACGGAGTCTTGTAGGAGTACTGTATAGCTCCTGACCCGTCTCGGCTTCTGACGTGGCATCTCATGTACTATTACACGCATAACGTGGTGGAGAGTTCAAAAAAAAAAAAGAACGTGGTGGATGTTGTGACTTCAAATACTCCTGTCTCTCGTCAGTAAGGAATTGGTTCTTATTCTCTGCCCGCATCAAAACGGAAAAAAAAAAATAGGAGAGGAAAAAAAATCTGGATATCTGTTTGTATGAAAAATTATTATCGATTTAAACATGCAAACTTCTCAAAACTCAAAAAAGGAACTTCTTTTATATATTGAAAACATAGTGTCAATGGGTGACCCAAAAGAGTATTCCTATAGAAGTGAATCGTCGCGGACAACCGAAAGAGCCAAATCGAAGCACAAAAAGGACATGCGCGGGAGGCCAATCAATCGAAGTTATACGCGTGTATTCTTGACTCTACTCTCCGAAAAATGACCTGTGCTCCCCTTCGTCGTTCAGCATCTGTTCTTTTGCCCACCCGGATCAAATGCGTCCACCACGATCAAAGAAGTAGAGGTGGTTGATTTTCAGGTGGCACATCCCTTTTTTTTTGTTATTGTCGTCGTCATTGTCATCTGTTAGCGTCAATGAGTTCTAGCCAAAGGCAACACAACAAATACTCCATAAAGGTATTGCTAGTATAAAACTTCTAGCAACCGATTATAAGTACTCGATCCCCCGTTCTAAACTTCTTACAGTCTCGTAACAATTTTGGGACAAATTAAGAGGAGTACTAGTAGTAAAGTACTTTAAAGCATCCCTAGCTAGATATCAGAAACTTGTGAGCTTCTGTACTTCGAAGTTGATGTTTTCACTTGATTTCTATGGTCCGAGCCAAAAACAGGAGGGAGTATATACGAAGTACGTTTGCATCATGGGAGTGCTAGTCGAAGATGAAACTTAGCCGCGGAGTGACCGGCTAAGAGGCGGGCCCATGAAGATGAATGGAGCACAGGAGCAGGGTGTCGCTGCCGCGGTTATCTTAACCCGTCCCGAGAGTGACCTAAAGCCTGGAACTCGTCTAGCTGTACCTGACGCACTGTCCTTTTCCGGCAACGGTACTCGCGCACACGGCCCAAGCAAGCCTCATCACAGATTCACACTCATCAGTGTGCAGAGGCTGCCCGTAGCAAGCTGCACGTGCGAGAACGGACCATCGCCGACGTGGCCCCTCTTTGTTCGGCTCCACGTACACCACACCTCGGGCTGGGAGCTCGCTTTTCAACGTCCACCGTGCCGTGGAGCACGAAACAGGCGAAAGCAGCCGCAGCGAGCGAAAGCGAGCGAGACTGATGAAAGCAGCGGTTACGGTCGGTTACGGGTGCCGGCACGGCTCTTGATGGGAACTTTTGCAGCGGTGCGCGTTGTCGTCGACCCAGGCAAATATTCCTGATAGCAACGGTTATTCCTGATACGGGGTAGTGTAGTATTATACTCTCTGTTTTTTAATTATACGTTTCACTTAAAAAAATTTGATAAATTTTTTATATTTTGATATAATTTGATTTATTGTTAGAGTTATTTGAATCCCAATTTAAAATTTTACAGACAATTTTTTAATAAAATAAATAGTAAAAATTATATTAAAAAGTCAACGACATCAATTAAATAACAACAAGTATCGTGTAGCCCTTAGCTTGCTTTTCTGTGCTTCGTGGATCACAGGACAGAACCTAGCAGAACAGGCAAACGAAGTCCCAGGAACACAAGGAAAAAGACTAGTCGCGCACCTTTTCCCTTTTTTGAAACCTTAAGAGCAGTGACACCCTTATGCTTTTAACCGATGTCATTAGGACAATTTTACGTCAAAACAAAACAGTAAACCAAAGGTACGATTCTGAGAACGCCATGAAAATGCTCGGCAGCATTATTTGCAACGACAAAGGAAGATGCTCACTAGATGTGCGCGGACGGGGGGACAGATTAAAGGATACCTTCGGCCAATCAGGCCGTTCGCACATCCATCTAAATCTTTTGTCTGAATAAAGAAATGGGTAAACGGATGAGGAGGAAGATGGCCACGAAGCTGCGCGCGTGCGTGGGAGCTCTTCGCTCAGCCCGATCGCGGTCGGTCGGTTGCATCGGCGGTTTGTTTGTTTTCTTCGATCGCGGAGCTCCCTGAGCGCGAGGTACAACGTGTCGATCGTCGCTTCAGCTAGCGGCCGCCGGAGTTTGCATTGTGTGATTGTGTCGGTTGGAGAGCGAGCGTCCAGCGGCAGCACAGCCTGGCTTCCACACCGCCGCCTCGGCGGCCGCGCCACGTCGCGACCCCGGCGAATTTTGCTTCGTCTCTGTTTGCTTTCTCGTCCGGCTCCGCGACGACGCGTCGCGCATTAGCTTCACCTGCTTAAGAAAACAACAAGTAGTACTAGGATTATCAATTATGTTCTGTTTTATTTAAATGAAATAAAACTAGTATTGGAGTACAACTAGTAGAACTTTGTGAGTAACAAAACGCAGTGCTCGTTGCGAATGATTTCGGCAACGGCAGCCTGCCTGCGCATCATCCATCCGTGGTCGCCGAGTGATTCCCGATCTCGAGCAGCGCGCGCAACCGAAAAGATCCAACGGGGGGACACGCGCGGGACCAGGGAATGCCATCCAGGCTGGCGAATTTTGACTCTCCCCACGCGGAGCCCAATGATGCCGGGACCCCGCGCTCCTGCTCCCCCGGCGACGAAGGACACGGGTACACGACTGTGTCCGAGCGCGCGCTCGGCCTCCACGCGGAAAACTGCCTCGCGGCACGGCGTACGGACGTCTCCAAACCTGTCCCCGCAAGCAGCCGGGTCCGTCCGTTTGCTCCGCGTGCGAGAAGGATGGGCGTAACGGCAGGAGCCGATCGAACGACACGTGAAAAATGCACGGCACGTCCGTGGTGCGTGTCATCATGAGCTCCGATTCCGCGGTCCATGCTACTCCAGGTTGCACGCCCGATCTGGGTCCAGAAGTTGGGCTAGGGCGGACCGGGCTGGGTTGGGTCTTAGTTTGTTGGAGCTGAAAATATCTAGATATGCCCGGTTTGAATCTTGTTAACAATGTTAATGCCACAGTAAACTAATCAGTTTTCATAATTTTCAGTGATTTTTTTTGTTTAAATTGTTCATACAATAAAAAATTCCAATAGAAAATTGAAAATCTAAAAATCAAAACGGACAAAAAAAACCTGTCAAACTGGTGGGAGATCGGACAAACTAGTTTGGCTTCAAACTTCAAAAATTCAAACCGGTCGGCAAAGCAAAAAACTGAGCATTATTCATTCTAAAATTTGATTTTTGCATGTGTATTAATTTTTACAGTTTACTATAGTGATTTAACAGTTTTTATAAAGACCGGCAAAATCAGTACTGGGCCCGTTCCGTCAGCTCCAACAGTAAGAAAAACCTTAGTTAGAGCTTGACTAACATAACAGTTCATCTTTATTGTGCATTAACTAATAAAAATTCCTACTCCCTCCGTCCATAAATATAAGCCTTTCTAGAGTTTTGTATTTGTCCACGATTATAAATCTTTTTAAGTGGGTCCCATAAAACACACATGCATCAAAAAATATCTTGGTTCATCAATAAATCCTAATTGTGTAACATATGTGTTTAGTAGATGAGGCATGGAACAAGCAGATGAATTTGTTTATGGATACTTATAGGCAAATGGATTAGTTACCGACATTGCCGGATCAGCACCCATGATTCTAGGGGATCTTTCCAATCAAGACAAGTGGAAGGATACATTGGTGAAGAGCAGTATGCTCTTTTATCATCTCTGATAATGTGTCTGGAAATCTATAGAAAGACTTATATTTGTGGAAGGAGGGAGTACTACTTATGACAAGGCGCTTCATTAGTAGTTTGTTGCTGCCTTGAGCAAGAATTGATAAAGTATCAAGTGGTAGGAGTATGGTTTATGTGTCTATTAGGTGGACCCAAGTATATTCATCATGTCCAATGCTAAAAGGTGGTGTAAGAAGAAAATTGTTCAGCTAAAATCTGGTGCGAATGACATTAAAAAAAGTACTCACAAATGTGGTATTTCGTGCAATTTAAGAAACCCATATAAATGGAGAAAAATTATTTTAAATTATTCTAAATTTTTATTGTGCTTTTGTCAAAGAGAGATTGCCCCCAAAGAAAGAAGAGAGAAGTTTGGCCTTAGTAATAAGAAATACATGGCCAATCATGAAATGGACGTTGTCAACATCGTCACTACCATGCTTGCATACTATGCTAGAATAAGCTTTTTATAACCCTCCGTTGTGATGTCATGGTCTCGTGGGTGCAACAAGTGGTTGGTCTTGAACGATGCAACTAGTCAGGCTAGTTAAGCGCCAGGGGTCCATCACAAATGAAACAAAGTGTACAAACAAATGACGCCGATCAATGATATGGCATGATTGGGTTTAGCCCCGATGTCCCCGGCCGCCTGCTCGCAGCTAGTAGTAGCAACACTACTACCAAAAGTGGGAAGCTTGTTCGTCACCTTTATTGGCCTATTAATTTAGGGTACGTTGATAGAGCTACTAGCATTTTCTTCTTATTGAAAATAGGTTCTCTAAAGAGAAAAGTTATGACAAAACAGCTTCTCTTGTGATCCAATGTGTCGATGCCTCAATTTTCACTTCCCGAACAGGCATGGGCCGAAACCAAGATTTACCGAAGAGCTTCGTGAGCCTCAGCCCACACACGAGCATGCATCAGCGGAACGGCTACCCATGACCCCACCAAGTTACGACGCGCACTGTGATTACCAGGGAGTTAACATCAATTAAAGGGCCGTTACGCCTAATAGCCGCGCTCCTTGTAATTAAGAATAGATATTATCAGCATTATGGCGTGGTAGTTATCATTACCACGGGACGCACGTCCCTTCTATAAATATGTAACCTGTCCAACAGGGCAAGACATATGTTTTCAGAGCAAGAGTACACACACTCACTAGATGTAGAGTTGTTATCTTCTGGGAGGCGAGTCTAAACTCCCCGTGTCAGTCCTCTTTGTGATTAGCTTCACGATACTCGCACACTCGACCCTATTTTACAACATCTGCAGGTTTTTCGAACTCATATTTTGGACATCGACAGAGGCGCGTCAGGTTGGGGAGTGTGAGGTGAAGTTAGTCCAACCTTTATCCATGGCTTCCACAAGCAACCTCGTGTTCCCAGCTGGCACCACATTCTATTTCGAAACATTGGATTTTGTCGCCGATAAAGAAGGTTCCTTGGCCCATCGGCCGGAGTTACTAGAAACATTCTCTCAAATCTCGTTCGAGATGCCAACTGCGATTGAGATTCCGAGTGTTTCACTTGGATCCTGGTCATGTGTTGATCCTTCAAAGGATCATCTGGAGCAGCTACCAACCCAGTCCAAGGTAATTCCTAACCTTATCAATGGCAAGTTCCCTGGGCCAGGGCTAGAATGTTAAAACTCCAACAGCGACAGCGACAACGACTGCACCGATGATGACTTCGGCTCCGATGAGGATTATCCCTCAAAGATGGGGAATCCGGAGTGGAATCGCAACTTCGAGTTGCGACAGATCAATGTGGCTGCGAGGAATACTCCAGCACCTTCTGCTGGGTCGTCATGTAATCTTCCCACCATTGGTTCCAGTGTTCATAGAACCAACTTGCCGGGTCCTTCGATAAGGAATCTATAAACTGACTTTGAAGCTAATCGTCTCCAAACAATCTTAGAATGCAAGCAGCATTTAGCAGCTGATGATTCGCCCTTGGCACCATTAGTTCAGCAAAGATTGGAGATTGCTGGTCGTATAGGCTATACTACACCATCATGGCAGAATCAGCCGAAGGCTTCACGCCGTGGCAATTCTCGTGGAGGGCCATCCTCCCGAAGAGCACCCTTTGTTTCGGCTACATCTCCCCGGCATGGACATCGTCTCTCTGTCGAAGATTTACGACACAGCCTCCACAGGCAACGAAGTCAGAGGGGCCATTCTGGTGAACATCCACGCAGGCATGATGCGCGTAACGATATCGATGCCAATAGGCGTCATAGAGAAGCAGCTGAGGTTGCTCGTCAACAGGCTTGATCGAGTCAAAGTTCATTCAAGGCTCTTGCCCCGAGTCTACGTCAAGTCCGATGGCCTGAGAAATTCAAACCAGGACTGATGGAGAAATATGATGGGTCATCAAACCAAGAGGAGTTTCTTCAAGTCTACTCCACAGTTATAGAAGCCGTTGGGAGAGATGATAGAGTAAAGGCTAATTATTTGCCTACTGCTCTATCAGGGTCAGCTCGATCATGGCTGGTCAATCTTCTCGAGTCCACTTTTCGGACTTGGGATCAGCTTTACGCAACCTTCATCGAGAATTTACAGTGGACCTTTGAAAGGCCCTTAACAATGGAAACCTTTCGGACCATCAAGCAAAAGCCCGATGAGAATCTTTGAGCTTATGTGAAGACGTTCAGTCAGACGAGGAATTCTATTCCACACATGGAAGACCTGGAGGTCATCATTGCCTTTAGAGAAGGTGTATCTGATGTTTATACCGCAGAGCGGCTAGCCATTGAGGAAACATGAACTGCGGGCCACATATTATCAATCGCCAAAACCTGCATCAAGGCATCAGAAGCATTAGCCCGAATTACGAAAGAAGCCAAGACTAAGAGTTCTCGCAAAAAAACTGATGATCGGGAGCTCAATGTTGCCAAAAAGGAAGGTGGTGAACATCCTGAAAAGAAGAAGCGACCCTTCGACAGACCCGAAGATGCACAGAAGTGGTGCCCGGTTCATCGGTCCAGGTACCATAACTTTACCGACTGCAGCTATTACATTGAGCAAAAGAAAAAGAATGTTCCGGAACCTTCGGCAGCACCTCGACCCGAGGCTCTAACCAGGGGCCATCGGAGGGTTGAGGAAGAAGATGAAGAAGAATTCCCCGAAGTTAACATGATCTTCGGTGAAAGTACTGTGGTTCCATCTAAGACCCAGTATAAGAAGTACGAGCGGGAGGTGCTCAATGCCGTTCCTGTTAGCAAGAAGATGCGGTGGCATGAAGTTTCGATCACGTTCGACCTTGAAGATTACCGGAAGACAAAGCTATCAACCAGAAACTTGCCGTTCGTCGTCAAGATACCCATCCACCACAGCAATGTTGCCAAGACTCCCATTGATACAGGTGCGGACTTAAACCTCCTCATGATCTGTACTGATGAGCAAATGGGTTTGCCTCTGGCAGCACTGCAGCTCATGGATAAAAGATTTCACGGAGTTATTCCAGGGGTCTCATAAAAACCTTTGAGAAAGATTGACCTGACCGGTCACGAAGATAACAAGCGCCGGGAGGTCCTCACCTTCGAGGTGGCGAATTTTGATTCGGCATATAACCGCATCCTCGAGAGGCCGTTCCTTCTGAAGTTTATGACCGTCGTTCATTTACCTATGCCACGATGAAGATGCCAGGACCCCTGGGGATCATTACGATCGTCTTTGATCTCAAGGAGGCGGTCAAGTGTGACATCAACTCTTTGACTCGTGCAAGTCATTTCAAGCAAGGAACCTTGGAAGCCAGTTCTTCCAAGCAATCCTGAACAAATAGTGGTGCGGTGCTTTCTGTACCAAAACCCACCGTTAAAATTTCCGAAGTGACGGTACTCGAAGTCTCGGCCCCTGAAGAAGAAATAGTGCTGCCCCCAGCACTGAACAAGAATATTTCACTGGATCCTAATGAACCAGGGAAGCAAGTTATCATCGAGGGTCCTCTATCCCCTAAATAGAAACTCGCGCTCATCACTTTCCTTTCGGGCAAACGCTGATGTCTTTGCATGGACACCTTCGGACATACCCAGGATCCCCAAGGAAGTGATTAAGCACAAGTTGAGGATTGACCCGGCTCTCAAGCTGGTCAAGCAAAAAGAACAGAGGTACACTCCAGACAAGCATGACGCCATTCGTGAGGAAATCACAAGGCTCTTACAAGCCAGGTTCATTAGAACGATAGATTGTCCTACATGGCTAGCAAATCCTAGATTAGTGAAAAAGTCCGATGGTTCGTGGCGGATGTGTATTGACTATACGTCTTTTAATAAAGCTTCTCCTAAAGATGAGTACCCGCTGCCTCAAATTGATCAAATCGTGGACTCAATGTCGACCAATAAATTGTTGAGTTTTTTTTATGCTTACTCTGGCTATCATCAAATCAATATGAGAGTTGAAGATGAAAAAAAGACTGCGTTCATCACTCCTTTCGGAGTTTACTGTTATGTAAGGATGCCGTTCGGCCTCAAAAACGCTAGGGTTACATATAAAAATGTGTTCATATCGTTTTAGAACACCAAATTGGGAGAAATGTTGAAGCATATATCGATGACATCGTCGTGAAGTTCAAACAGTGGGGGATCTGCTTAATGACCTCGCCGAGACCCTCGATAATCTTCGGAAGTTCCGGATGAAGTTAAACCCGAAGATTTATGTCTTCGGGGTATCTTCTGGCAAGCTGCTGGGATACATAGTCTCTGAGAGGGGGATTGATGTAAACCCAAAGAAGGTGGAAGCTATTGAACAGCTGCAACCACCTCGAACTCAAAAGAAAATCCAGAAGCTAGCTGGAATGATGGCTGCTCTCAGTAGATTCATATAACGATCGAGAGAAAGAGGATGCCATTTTACAAGCTTTTACACAAACAAGATGGATTCCAATGGGATAATCAAGCAGAAGTGGCTTTTCAAGAGCTGAAGCAACATCTCAAGAATATGCCTACCCTAATTGCACCAAAGTCCAAAGAAGAGTTGTTGCTTTATGTGGCAGCTTCGGATTTGGTGATTAATACTGTTCTGGCAGTAGATCGAGTCAATGATTAAGAAACTTCAGTTCAGTCACCAGTATATTTTGTTAGTGAAATCTTGAAGGATGCTCAAACAAGGTACCCAAAGACTTAGAAGTTGTTATATGCCGTGTTAATGACATCCCGGAAGCTGAAGCATTATTTCTTGGCACGTCCGATCAAGGTAGTCTCTGATCGCCCGCTCTCTCGCATTTTATACAGTAGAGATGCTACCAGACACATATCTCATTGGACAGTAGAGTTGGGACAGTTTCATATAGAGTTTTTACCTCGAAGAGCCATCAAGAGTCAAGCTTTAGCGGATTTTATTATTGAATGGACCCCTTCTGGTCTTCAAGATGAAGAGGCATTACTCGATCATTGGGTGATGTATTTTGATGGTTCCTTTACCCTGAAAGGGGCTGGGGCTGGTGTTGTGTTGAAACCTCCCGAAGGGGAGCCCCTAAAGTATGCCCTTCAATTGAAATTCAAAGCCATCAATAATAGTACAGAATATGAAAGCTTGCTTAATAGCTTGTGCATAGCTAAATCCATGGGCATCAAGAGATTCTTGATTCGAGGTGACTCTCAATTCGTAGCCCAGCAAGTACACAAGGAGTATGAATGCAAAGATGAAAAGATGGCTGCATATTATAGAAGCTGTTCGGGCAATGGAAAGTTTTTTTGACTGATTTGAAATCCGGTATATTCTTCGATTGGATAATCAAGATGCAGATCATCTTCGCCTGGTTGGCCTCTTCCTGGTCAACAGTGCCCGATGATGTTATTATTGAAGAAATCTTACAGCCATCTGTGTTGCTTAAGGTGCCCGCTGGAGCTCATGAAATATCTTTGCTCGATCTTGAAGAGCCCAAAGATTGGAGATACCCGATCAAAGTATTTATTGAAGAAGATCTAATTGCAGATGACGATCCCGCAACCGAGCGTCTTGCTCAGATAAAAAAAGACAGAAATGGGATGTTGATGCGGTGTATCTCTACAGATGAAGGTATATGACTATTTAATGATATACACGGAGGAGTTTGTGGCTCACACAATTCTGTCAGAACTTTGGTTGGAAAAGCATTCTGCCATGGGTTTTACTGGCTAACAGCAAATCAAGATGCCACTGATCTAGTACATAAAAGTAGTCATTGCCAATTCTTCAGCATCAAACTACCAACCATGCAAGTACCCTACATACCATCACTTTGTCTTGGCTGTTTGCTATTTGGGGAATCGATATCATCGGTACTTTGCCCAAGGGACAGAAGGGATATAAGCACATTATTGTGGCTATAGATACCTGTACCAAGTGAATAGAAGCTGAGTCACTGGTAAACATTACTCAAGAAGCTGCAGCCAAATTTTTGAAGGGGATCGTTGTACGCTTTGGAGTTTCAAAGCAGATCATCACAGATAATGAGACCTAGTTCAAAGGAAATAAGTTTCAGCAGAAACCAATGGTCAAGTTGAAAGAGCCAACAGTTTGATCATTCAAAGGATGAAGAAGCGAATGCAAGAAAAGCTAGAAGCTAGAGAAAGAAACTGGGTCCAATAGCTGTCAACGGTGTTATGGTCCTTGCGCACAAACCCGAGCCAAGCAACCAGAGATACACCATTTAATCTGGTGTACGGGGCTGATGCAGTATTACCCCCGGAGGTTCATTTGAGTTATCATCGGGTGTTGCATTTTACAGAAGAAAATCAAGCCGAACTAAAAGATCTGAATCTTACCCTGTTAGAAGAATTTAGAAGACAGATAGTGATAAAAGTGGAGAAATATCAGGCCCTGCTGCGCAAACACTACAACAAAAAAGTTGTGCATCGTGTACAGGAGATCGAGGATTTAGTCCTTAAGAAAAATATCAACACTACATATAGGCATAAATTTTTTTCTCCTTGGGAGGGGCCTTACATCATAGTAGATCCAGTATCCCATGAGGCTTACGTACTGGCTCATATTAGTGGCGGCTTGTTATCGAACACATGGAATACTGATCAGTTATGAAAGTTTTATGTGTAATGTATATTTCGTGAAATTTTGAATAATGAATGATCGTTCATTCTTAAGAAATTGTCTTTATCATATAAGGAAGATTTAGCCATTTCATATGGTTCAATAAAGCGCTCCTTTTCTTTTTTTTCCCATTCGAGCTCTCTATCTTGGCCGTCAGACGGTTACACAAGATATGACCCTGATAGGCACGTGCGGCCACTTATCATCAATGATCTTTTCAGGTCACCATTCGAGCACTCTATCTTGGCCGCCGACCGGTTACACAAGATACGACCCTGATAGGCACTTGCGACCATCTTTAGAAGTGATTTTCTTAAAATATCTATCTTATATAGCTGCAAGTTTAATCACACCAACCCATCATGGGCACAAACTTGCATACCTCTTGATACGGCGGTTTTGGTTACAGATGTCTTTTAAGTCTTAAAATACCTATCAAGTGCGTATGATTTGCTCTAAGTTCTTTTTTACACGCACATATACATAGCGTACAGAAAGCAAGGGGCTACATAATATCATACTCATAAATGATTGTGCAATTTACAATTACAATTGATATACACCACATGTATTACATCAGTTTTCATCTGAAGAGTGGTCGGTACAGCTAAGATCATTTACAAACGACTTAGCAGCGTCAACCACATCTTCTACAAGTTTGTGGCATTGTTCAGATGAGGAGCTTTAAAATCCAGAACAAACCAAGTAAACATCCAAATCAAGATAATGACTTTTGGTGCAGGCAAGCATATATGATGCTCTAGTGACCATATCTTCAGAAAATGATGACTTTTGCAATTTATTGTTTTCAGCTTCAGCAGCTACCAACGTGGACTTGACAGTTTCTAGTCCAGTGGTCATGTCTTGAAGTTGCTTGCCCTTGTCGATAATTTTTGATCTAGCACTTTTCAGTTCTTTTGATATGTTCTGGATCTGTTTGTCCTTTTCATTAGCCTGTTTTGCCAATTCTACATATATAAGTTAGATAAGATATAGTTCAAATAACAAAACAGATTATATTGTTCAAGCATAAGCACATACTCTTTGCCACTTCTTTCAAGAAAGAAAACTTCTCTTGCAATTTAGCATAGTCTGCTTTCTAGAGTCTTGCTTTTTCTTCAGCAGCATCAATTGAAGATCCAGCAACATTGCAAGAGTTAACAACTTGTGTCCGCAAGGCATCAGCTTGTTTCTGCAAGATATCCGATAAATTCATAACAGCTTCTCGAACAGATGAGAAGACTTTCTGATGATCATCCGGAGTTTCTTTCGTATCATTTGTCTTCGGGGAAGCAATAGCAGAAGCAATTTTGGAAACTCTGAATAGACCAGTAATATGTTAGTTCAAAGTCAAAGGAAGAAGTATGGTTCAGAGCATACCTCGTGTGAACAGCCTTCTTCACTTTCAACTGTTTGATGGTCCATTTTGAGCCCTGTTGATGTTCTTCTTCCTGATCAAAAGGGTGAAGTCATTTATAAATAGAAGCAAAAACTTGTTTGAGTGGAACCAGATGCCCCTAAAGATAAGAATTTCTTGCCTTTGGTTCACGAGAACGTTTGATCGTATCGGATTGCACTAGATGAGAAGAGGATTGAGCCATGGTATGTGCAGGGGCTGAACCACTGGATCTTGGAGTTGTTGCTTGAAGAGTGTTGGAGCCAGTTGGAGCAACTCCCTTGGGAGCAGCAGAAGAGTGGATTATAGAGGCACTTGCAGCCTGCATCTCTAAGGCCCTCACTGCTATATACTCTTCGGAAGTTAAACCTTGTTACTCTGGTACCCCTATCACAGGTTCAGCACCTGGCAATTCTTCATACGATGAAAATATCACTGCCTCTCCAGGTAGTTCAGGCAAAGTCTCAACCTGGCCTTGTTTGAGAATATTATCTCTGGCAGTCTCTTTATTGCCCTCATCATCATTGTCATCATCGAGGACAACATCAACGTCATCCGATTCAATGGCAAACCTCTCCTGCATTGAAAGTTCATTGATCAGAACAAGTAAAAATTAGGCAATACAACATAGTTGAGATCAACTGGTACCTCTGGAGAAGGATTTGCAGCAGAAAAAGGCGGAAGAAGGCTCTCTAGCCTGGTGACTTTTTGATCATTTAAGATCTCCTTGAGACGAGTCACCACTTTGTCTTCTGAAATCTCTGTAATTGCTCAATACACCAAAATGTCAAATAACTGAAAGCGTATATCAACTATTCAAGTTATTGAAGATTAACTTTGTAAGATCTTACCGTATCCTGAAGACTGGTATAATCTAAGGCTAATGGATGCCTTATTGCGAGTGGATTTAACCGTCTTTGCACAAATTCATCAACAATGATTTTTTTTATTCAAACCCTTGCGTTTGAGCTCTAGAATTTCTATAAGGAGTGCCCTGATTCTGTTGGATTGATTTGGAGGAACATTCGCATCTGGAGCGATGAACGGCATTATGTATTTCCTTTTTACTGCCGATTTGTTCAGAATCTCCATGAGGAACTGCCTATAATCACTTCCCTTCCAGCTCTTCTTGAGGCATGGATCAATATACTTTTTCTCGCTCCTTAAGGTAAAGCCAACGAAAAGATCATCACTTGTTTACTATATTAAAAGGTTGTATACAAGGTTTTCGAAAGGGTAAGATCTGGTTTGATTCCCAGCCAGCATTCACAGAGCATCACAAATATGCTTAAATAAGCTATGGCACTAGGTATAAGGTGGACCAGGACCAATTCTATATTATAAGCTTTGCAGACAGATATAAAAAATTGCGAAGCGGAAACACAAAATCTACAGAGAATGTGTGCTTCAAAAACCGCCAATTGTTCATCAGAAGGCCCAATATAATCTTTAACCTTCAAAATCTCAGACGCTATAAATTCAGGGATAATACCTCAGTCATAAAGGCTCCTTAGTCGCTTCTGAGTCATGGTGGTTGTCTTCCAATACTTTGTCTTGTCCTCTTTATTTTCAGTGGCCATTGCTCTGCGGGTCGGAGGAAGAGACATAGAAGAACTATCAGATTCCGAATGCCTAGGCGAGGACATAACCTAGAAGACAATCTGAGGATGGCAGAGAGTATCACTCAAATGGTGATACTTGGATTGCAAAGAAAGAATGGGGAACGGCGCTGAGATAGTGGAGAAACTTTCTCTCGGTGCCAAGCCTAATAAAGGCACAACAGTGCCAGTTATTGAAACTCGAATTGACAAAGCTTCTCAAGGAAGGAACCCTAATAGCCCGAATAGCTATCGGCCCAAGCGGAAGTGGCAAAATGCCCGATGTGCTTAACGCATGCAAGGGGCTCAATGCTCAAACTCCCGAAGTGCTCAACGCACTGCAAAGGAGACCCACAGCATCTTTTTCCATGCCCGATGAGCTCAACACTCGCTAGGGGCTCAATTACAACATGCCACAAACATCCGGTTTTGCTCAAACGCGCTAAATGGGTTCTGTTGTTTGTACCTCTTGGGGCCTAAAGTGATTAACACACATAAGGAGTTCAAATATCAAAACTTGAACGCCTGAAGAAACTAATTATGAGTACGAACAGTTCGGCTAATCACAGTTGCAGTAATGCGCTAAGAAAAGTAAGCCCGAACAAATACACATTCAGAATTCTTAAGAAATATTTCATAAGACATATCCAAATCCTTTGGCATTACATATTTTTAGAATGAAAGAAGCGTTATAGAAAACATAACAAGATTCTTTACAATAACTACAATTACATTAGTAGTCAAGAACTCCAGTTAAGGGAAAAAAAAGATCTAAACCTAAGAAGAGCTATCATCTCCTTCGTTCTTGGACGAAGACCCCTTTTAGTACCAAGAGGAGAAGACGATTATGAGAGACCAGCATTCTCTTGGCCGGCCGCTTCTTCCTCTTCTCCTCTCTCTGAGGAAAACATGAAGGAATGATTACCTGAGTGAGCAAAGTTCGGAGGAGGAGCTTCAGCGCCCTCATTCTCTCCATCGTCATCCTCTCTTTCATAGTCACTCAAGACTATCACCTTATTAGAGCTTGGCACCCTCCGGTGGCTTTTATTCAACTCGACATGCAGACGTCGAGCAAACTCAGCATCTTCAGAAGTGTCGAGATCAGCTTCTAGATCCACGACATCCTGTTCATCCTTCTCCATCAGTTCAGAAAACCCACCAGAAGAGATCCCATAGATATCCTCAATGGTGGGCAACCTTGGAGAAGGGACACGATCCACCGAATCCCCCTGCATAATAGGGGTTGTAGGCTCCTGCCCTCCTGTTGAAGAAGATTCTTCTCCAACACTCGACAAAGAAGGCCGAATCCTCTTGGCAGAATGCTTTCTGCCCATGGTTATGCCCGGGCAGTTATCGCACAAGAATCTGAAGTGAGTTAGAGAAAAGAAGTGTTTCGAAGAAGAATTTTATCTCGTCCTCCCTATTTATAAGCGGGGAACGATCTTTTGAGATCCCAAAAGACGCACAGTCAAACCGGTCAGAAGTAGAAATCGAGGCGGCAGAAGTAAAGACGAAAATTGAAGCCAACCGTCTAGTCTTGTCATTTGAACACCTCCTCGAGTTGCAGCAGCAATGACAGAGAGGAAGTACAGTTCGATCTTATCTACAACGATCAAGTTACCGAAGATCGAAGGTTGGCTGCCACTTCGAGACGTGTTCAGAGGCTTATGTTGATGCCTCAATTTTCACCTCGCGAACAGACATGGGCCGAAACCAAGATTTACCGAAGAGCTTTGTGGGCCGCAGCCCACATACGAGCATGCACCAGCGGAACAACTACCCACGACCCCACGAAATCACGACACGCATTGTGATTACCAGGGAGTTAACACCAATTAAAAGGCCGTTACGCCTAATAGTCGCGCTCCTTGTAATTAAGAATAGATGTTATCAACATTATAATGTGGTAATTGTCATTACCACGGAAGACACGTCTCTCTTATAAATATGTAACATGCCCAACAGGGTAAGACATCTGTTTTAAGAGCAAGAGTACACACACTCACTAGACGTGGGTTATTATTCTTTAGGAGGCTCGAACCAGTCTAAACTCCTCGTGTCAGTTTTTTTTTATTAGCTTCACGATACTCACACACTCGACCCTATTTTCTAATATCTGCCGATTTTTCGAACTCATGTTTCGGACGTCGACGCAATGAAATTCATGTTTTTTATCTTTTAATATAAATTAAGTACAGAAGCACTTTTCTGGTGAGGTGTCGAAGAGTTTTTTTTTGGAACGTTTGATAGAGCCACTGAAACTGAAACATACTACTACAAACAGCAGCACTTTGAAACAGAGGCCTTATATTCTCGCGCCGGGCGAGATAATCATCAACCCGTTCTAGGGGTTCGTTGTGTAGGTACGGTTGGTGGCATGTTGCTTGGCCTGCCTGAATTCAGGACGCCCGGCCGGAAGGAATTTACATCACTCTCGTCACCACAGTGGGCATCCTAACATTGTTCTGATTTTTCTCACCACATGCGACAGAACTGTATGCAAAGTGATGTAAGCTTGCCCTATTTGTGATGTACGTTCTCGTAGCGAGTGAGTCGTTGCGGATCTGCAAGGCTTCCGTACTGGCATACTGTGATGTGTAAAGTGAATGCTATTGCTACTGCAAGTAGCCTGAGAAAGCATGGCCAACATGTCTTCAATATTACCTCTCTGCTTTTTTACAAAACCTCATTTAGAGCATGGAACTAGATCGGGATGTGCAAACCGCGCTTGTCTCGACCTGTATGCGCATGCAACAACCCTTGTTTAACAAAGCGTGAGAAGGCATCGACTGGGATGTGCAAACCGTCGATCGTCCTCCGTCGACTGTTCCGTTCACCCGCTACATTACATGTCCATGGCAACGGAAACCGAACCGGACGTTTCACCGGAACATCGCGGCGGTAACCAATGTGGAACCGCTCGTATCCCTGATGCTGGTTCATGATCAGTTGCGGCGTGCCGTCGGAGTCGTTGTTGTTCACGCCTGGCCATGCACCCACTGGAAAATCGATCCGGTGTCGAGAGGTGGCTTCGCGCGGACAAAAGGGTTCGCGGGACAGGGCAACTGCCCCGCCGGGGTATAGCGCGCGCGCGCTCGCGGCTGGTGTAACAAACCGAGGCAGCAACGGGTTTGTTTCGTTGGGCGGTCTGCCTCCCTCGGACGGGGACACCGTGCCCTCGGCACTAGTCACGCAGCTTCGTTCGTCGTCCGTCGATGCCAGCAGCTCGTCCACTACTCGAGAGGCAGGCAGCATCCCGTGATGCGTGGCAGGTGCACCCTGGTAAGTAAGGCTCGAGCCGCACCGCACGCATGTGCTTGACCGCGCACCTCTCTCGTCAACACGTAACCAACGGCAACTACTAGCTGCCTGCCCAGCGCTCGGGCTTATCCGCTCCGTGTTCGTCGTCAATGATCCGCGCGCGGCGTGGCTGCGGCGCGTCGGGGGGCAAAAATTGCACCCATGGATTGGTAAAGAGACACGGCCAGCGGCGGCCGCGGGCGTGGTGGGCCGTGGGAGCGAACGAACGGCTTTCAGTCCAGCGAGTCCGTCAGCGGACCCGGTCGACTCAACCAACGTAACCAACGGATTCGTTGCCGGACGAGAACGGGAACGCGACGGGGATTCGGAGCGCGACGCGGCAACGGACGGGACGAGACGCGTGTCCCCCCGGCCAGCTGTACCCAATCTCTGCCGCACCGCAGTCCACCATCACGCACGCACGCACACGCATTCCTTCATCCTCCTCCCCCTCGTCGGTCGGTTCGCTCCTCCTCTTCCCTGTCCGCGTCCGCGCTTATATATGCCGCTTCCCCTTCCGAGCTCGACTTCACTTCTCTGTATCCACCTCGGGCAGACGGCTCCTCTTCTTTCCCTCCATCTTCCTTCCTCCTCCCCACCTTCTCCTCAAATCTATCGATTCAGCAGCAGCTCGCTCCATCTCATCACAAACCACCACAAATATACTCGGACTGTTACCCAAGGCCAGAACCACCAGAAATCATGGCGTCTCCGTCGTGCCGCGGCGGGAGCAGCAAGGACGTGGACCGGATCAAGGGCCCGTGGAGCCCTGAGGAGGACGAGGCGCTGCAGCGTCTGGTGGCGCGCCACGGCGCGCGCAACTGGTCCCTGATCAGCCGCTCGATCCCGGGGCGGTCGGGCAAGTCGTGCCGGCTCCGGTGGTGCAACCAGCTGTCGCCGCAGGTGGAGCACCGGCCCTTCACGCCGGAGGAGGACGAGACCATCCTCCGCGCGCACGCGCGGTTCGGCAACAAGTGGGCCACCATCGCCAGGCTGCTCTCCGGCCGCACCGACAACGCCATCAAGAACCACTGGAACTCCACGCTAAAGCGCAAGTACTACGCCTCCGCCTCCGGCGTGGCCGCCGGTGGCGCGAGTGTTGATCTCGCGGCGGTGGCGCCGGTCGACGAGGAGGAGATGCGAAGGCCGCTCAAGCGGACCAGCAGCGACGGCCACCCGGGGCTCTCCTTCAGCCCCGGCAGCCCCTCCGGATCCGACGTCAGCGACTCCAGCCACCACAGCCTCCCCTCCGTCATGCCGTCGTCCTCCGCTGCACCGGCGCCAACGTCCTCCCAGCAACAGCACGTGTACCGCCCCGTGCCGCGCGCCGGCGGCGTGGTGGTGCTCCCGGCATCCATGGCGCCGCGGCCGCCCTCTCCGCCGCCGCCGCAGCAGCCTCCACCGCAGGCGCCAGCGACCTCGCTGTCGCTCTCGCTCTCCCCGCCCGGGCTAGATCGCCCCGATCCGTCCCCGTCCCTGTCCCCTGCGGCTCCGCCTCCCGCACATGTACAGCAGCACCCGCACCCGTCCGCTCCTTCTCAGATGCCGCAACCCGCGAGCCTGCCGTTCCAGCTGCACCCCCCGGCGCCAAAGCCGCCCGCTCCGGCGCCGTTCAGCTCCGAGTTCCTGTCGATGATGAAGGAGATGATCCGTATCGAAGTCCGGAACTACATGTCTGGGTCCGGGTTGGAGCCGCGCTCCGGCGCCGACGTGCACGCCGCCACCCAGCGGATGATGGGCATGGCCAAGATCGAGTAGCAGAGCACTGTATCAGCGTCGTCTTCGTTGTCATCGTCGGCGGCCGAGAACTTGCGCAGCACAAGCCTTGGAACAAAGAGGCAAGTGAAGAGAAGAAGAACAAGAGATGTACATGTGTAGTTGATCAAGATCCACCGTCCCAAATCTCTTTGTTAATCTAGCGGAACGTTTCTTCCTTTTTCTCTCATATTTTTTCCTCCTTTATCTAGCTCTTGTTTAAGCAAGCACCTCCAACCGGAGACGAGGAACAGAACAAAACTCTGTCTGTATGTCTGCTATCCGCCTGGAGGTAGAGGCACCGCAATAAGCTCCGCTCCCTTCTTGCCGGAGTCAACAATCGAGTTCTTTCTTGTAAATACCCACATATACTCTCTCCCACCGAGAGAGAAGCAAATCGAAGAGAAGAAATCTCACTAGAACTTGGTCGTTGGTTCATGGATGATGGTGTTCCGTTTACTGGTGTTTGTGTCGGTACGCTACCGTACGGCGGCAACACTCCGACCGGAGAGGGAGGAGGGGAAGAAGGAGATGGGGATTTTTGTTTCCGAGTTGGCTGTCTCGTTGCGGAGGACCGGTTAGTACAACTTGGTTGGATTCTTGTTTGGGAGCCGGCGGAGCGGAGCTGGGACTGGGAGTGACCGAATGAATGAATGGGGCGCGGCAAAGGACGAAACGGAATTATGGGTGGGGCTGTGCTGGGTGCCAGCCGTTGGCGCTGCTCCTCTGCGGAGCGAGGCGGGGTGGGAGTGAGCGAGCGACAGCTAACTGCCTGCCTGTTCGGCCACTCTCGTCTCGTCTCGAGTGTAAATAAATAAATAACCAAATAAATAAACGGAGTAATTTAATTAGTACTCCACCGTACCTGGTGATGATGCTCCAGCAACGGTAGAGAGATCGAGACGAGGTCACGAGAGACGTAGAATATAAGCACGCACTCCCCGTCCGCGCTTACCTTACACGCACCGATGACGCGATGCGGTAAGCCAAGAGGGGACAAGTCAGTGCTTCAACTTCCACCGTCTCCTCCTTCGTTCGCCTGCATTATTGGTTGGCCCCTCAGAAATGAAAATGATGGAGCCGGCTAAGCGCGAACCCATCTTTTTGGAGTTTGGTGTTTGGGTTTTGGCATCGATGCGCGTAATGAGCGCCAGATGTGGATCTCTGCGTGCGTAGCAGGCGTACGTGGGGAGAGGCTCTGCTCGATCTAGTCCATGTGTTAAACAAACAGCGTGGAAAAAGGATTAAGAGCTTGTTTGGTATAGATTTTCAAAATGCTTCTACTCTCAAATTCTATGGAAAGCTCATCAAACGGTTTTAAAAGAACTATTTTTATTTTCTCTTTTCAAGAAACACTTCTCTAATTTATATTAAAAGCTAAAAGCATTTAAAATGTAAAACTTCTCTACTTATTTTTAAGACTATAATAAAAGCTGTTTTCTCAAACAATTTGAAAAAATGCTTTTTTTTAGAGAATCTATTTTTCTAGAGCAACTACTTTTTGGAAAAGATATTTTTCTGAAGATGTTGTTTTCTAAGTAAGAATCTACTCTATCAAATGGGGTCTAATTCTAATAATGTCTAGAGGTAACTAACGTGTTTTGTTTCATCAGGGCAAGCTTTTTACGCGAAACCCATTAGTGCTCTGCGTTGAATTGAAGATATGACATCTACTTCCTCCCTTCTTAACAATTTTTTTTAAAAAAATCTAGTAGAATTTTTATTTAACGATAATAATACTTTTAAAACAATGATCTCAAAGCAATTCTCTCTGGTGTCAGGGTTTCTGAGATTATGATTAACACTTGTGAGTAGTTTCCTTCTTCTCCATATTAGAGCTCCGCGAGGACGTTGGGGAGGGATCCATCGGCCATGGTGTGCACATGAGAGAAAGCTTACATTCGGAGGATGAAGAAAATATCAAGACGGTTTGTTTCCATTCGGAGGGATCCATTCGGAGGATCACCAGCCACGGCTGCTCAACGGAACACAAGTCATGCGAATGAAAATCGGACCATCCCAATTTTTAACAATTCCCCGTGTCGGTTTGTTTCCGTTGATGAGGTCATGCGACGCGGCATGACGCGTGGATCGGCCCGGTTGTTGCTGGGTACCACTCCCAAGTCCGAACCCCAACAAGACTGAACCCAACTACTCCTCCTCCTCCTCCTACGGTTTGCTTGGGCGTTTGCATCAGGTATTTCTGGTTACGCGTTCTTTTCGTGGGCAGTTAGTTGATTGCTCACTTGTTCCAATCCACTACGTTGGTGTACTGTTTCGTCCCGCTGCCGACGGTAGGCAACGGAAAACCCATCCCCGTCCCATCCGCTGCCTGAATCTGAACACGACCACCCAACAGAAAACCAAAATCAGGTTTCGTGCTCCTATGTGAAGCATGCTTGCAAGCTGTACGCGTACATGTATGTGTACATCTTTTACCTTACTGCTTGCGAGCTGTATGCGTACATGTAGAACCAACTGTATACTATACGTCACTGCAAGCCATGCCGGATGGTTCGTCAGGCTGCTGCTAGCTGGAAGCCTTTCACGTGAAAGCAAAGGACGTGGCTACCGAGTTTGGAGGCCAACTCCTCTACTCTACAAGCTGTGAAGCAAAAAAATGGAGAAAAAAAAGCCGTTTTCTGTTAGGATGTCGAGTCCATCGGTGCTAGTAGTCTGGAGTATTAGTTTTAGTCCTCGCTAATTTGCGTATAGTGAATTGGCGGAACTACGGGCGGGCTCGACGGCGGACCAAACACCTGTAGCTGTAGCCCAACAGAAAGGGGACAGAGATCGCGTGCAGTCGTAACTGCGAATGCATGTTAAATACTGCACGTGATCTCAGTCGTCTGATCTGGAAACCAGCGGATAAAATTTAGCGCTACAGTATATTTACTGCACTAAGTTGAACATTACTGCTACAGTATTTTTCAGGTGAACAGTAACTCTCAAATTTTTTGTCAATGCAAATCGGACAGTCGCTACTGCAAAAGTTTGCAGCCGCAGTAGGACTGTACAGGAACCCGGTCCACAGAAGGGACGGCGTTTTTCGCAGGCAACCCTGCCGCCGCCGCCCGAATCGGCAGCTTGGGGCACGGCAAAGGTCGAAGTGCCGACCACCAGACGTGACGTCCAATCTAAACCGATGCGACGTGACGGGGCGAAGGGCAGTAAGGAAGTCGGCAGGCACGAGCCGCAGTCCGCGACCCATGCCAGTGGACTTCCCCAGGGGACGGCCAAGCTGTCCAGGGACAGTTTGATGGACCTTTCGCTTGGGGATTTCGATTATACCTCCCAGTTACACTTTCACGGAACCTCAAGTATAACGGGTGTTTTGGAAGATTTAAACTCAGATAGGACTGATACCAGTTCAGATAGTAGGAAAATGATACGTACCCTGTCTTTTGAACAAGTCCAAGCGAAACGGGGCACGTAACGGCAAGGACCCATCTTCGGAGAATTCTGGATGTTTTAAAGGTCGAGACCACGACGATTGATAGTACTAATGATCAGAGCCCCGGCACGGCACAAAAGATTCGGAGGCACACGCATCATCACCACCGAGAAACGAGCACAGCCCAACGTCGCTTTCCGGTGCGCGGTTGATAGATCGGAGGTACGAAACCTGACGCGGACGTGCACGGCGCCGCTTCACCCGGCCGGCGGAGCTTTTGACTCGGATCGCCGTCGGCTTGCTGCGGGTTCAGTCGTCACATGAGTAACGAACCCTCCAATCGGTACCCGTTGCGTTGCCGTTTCGGCCGTTGCTGCGCGCCAGTTGGCGCCCCCGAACCGTCGCTCGGTTGCTCTCCCTCGTGTCGCTCTCGATCGGCGACCAGTTTGCTCTCGCAACTGGCATCCTTCTTGGCTCCTAGCACTTTTGCTCTTGCTCGGTGAGTCAGATGCTTACGCCCGATCACCGGAGAACTCTCCCGTGCGTACGCACAACAAAGTGATCCGTAACGGAACACCCGCCACCAACCTTCCCCTGATGACGCCGTCCTCTCTTCTCATCTCCGATCCGGAGCCACAGGGACGGGACAGAGGCAGAACACATGTTTTTCATGGCGCATATGCACGGCTGACTAATAAAAAGTTTGGAGTAATATTATTCGCCCGGCCACGCATGCCTATCCACAGCATTAGCTTGCATTATTGGCCAGGTGGCTGGCTCGAGAAGAACGCGACAATAATATGCACGCACCCAGCTTGATTGCGTGCGCATGCCGGTTGTTAGTTGTTGCGCACCTTGACCGGTGTTTTGACCAACGGCTGCTGGTGCCTTTTTTTTTCTCCCTTTAGGATTAGGACTAGCTGGAATACTTTATTAGCTCACCACGCGTCGATTGATGGAGTCCACATTCTCATCCTAATCCTAGTTACTCTAGCTGACAGCAAAACCTTTCCTTGTAGGAGTACTGTATATTGTGAACTAAGGATGCAGATGGGTATAGTACACATGAGCCCCCATCTAATATAAATTCTACAAGTAACCTGCAAAAATATAAAATTTTTATTTTATGTGAACCTCATGGGTATCCACTTAGTAGTACACTGGTACATCTCTATCCTGAACCCATCGCAAAGGGGGACCGCATAAAAATGCTACTATCTTCTTCTCTAAATTTTTGACACTTTTGACTTTATTTTAACAAATATAAAAACAAATTTGTCATATTTAAAGTATCTCTTATGATAAAACTAATCACAACAAAATAAAAACTAATATTTTACAATTTTTTTTTGAATTAAACGAAGAGTCAAACATGAAATGTAAAAGTCAAAAGTGATAAAAATTTAAGGACGAAAGTAGTAATAAAGCACGGACCAATAAAAATGATAATAATAATACTCTAGAGTAAAACTACTGCCTCCGTTTCAAAATATAAGCATCTTTAGGTTTGGATAAAGTCAAACTATTTTAACATTTACTAATAATATCTACAAAATTACATAATTTTTAATATAAAAATTTAATTTTTTTTGAATGTTTATTTTATAATGAATCTAAAAAATATAATTTATATATATATATATAACATTATTAATTATATATTATTTATGGTCAAAGTGATAAAAGTTTGATGTTGACTAAAAATAGAAATGCTTATATTTTGTAATTTAGTTCATTCCTTCCTCAGGCACTACATCATCATATGCGTCCAAAACTTACTGTGGTGTACTTGTCGTTGCTTTCTACTTGTCGTTTTGCGCTTTAGCTCATTTCGTTCGCGACTTTTGTGTGCCGATCGCGCACAGGTCACCCGTCCATGATTGATGCCTCACGATCGCACTCGCACCTGGCTCCATCTTGAGCTGACTAGTAGGATCTCATTGAATTCGGACGCAACCCATCTCCGCAATTGCTGGATGCGGGCGAGCCAAACTTTAGGTAACATTTTAATTTGGTGGGCGGGCGTCGGCTTCCATCAAAACAATTACTAGCACGACCTATTCTTATATAGGAGTAAGAGGCAAAGATTTAGAGTGTTGAGTACTCATTCCTTTTCAAATTATTGATGTTAGGTAGTGTAAACTTGTGCTTCTGATCATCATTTCTAAACTGTCGTCGTTATGAAAACCATGTAGTTCAAAAAAAATGGATTTTTTATTTTAATAAAAATAATTTAAGAACGGATAAAGCACAACAACAATTAAAAACTAGGCCTTAACCCTATTTTTCATTATGCATATACTCCTCATCAGGTAATTACTCCTATGAACAAATAAAAGGAAACAATAGTATACTGGTTACCTGGTGTCACCTTTTTCCGAGAAACATCTGTAGTGGCGGTACACCCGTTCACTAACTGCAGAATTTGCATTGTGCAGACGTCGTTTTCAGATGGAATCGATTGTCAAATTATACTGCAGACCAGCTGTGTTCGATGGACGTGTTTGCGTCTATCAATCTGTTTGCATTGACGTTTCAGCTGAACATATCCACCTTCCGACAGCTCCTTCTCAACCGGTCTTGTACTGATTAGGACTGGGCATAAATCATTACTAGCTTATGTTAAACTAAATTAATTAGAGCATTAGTTCGTTAGTTTGGTCTTGGTAACGTGTCACTTTCCAGTTGCAAACAACGAATCCAGGCATCTGTTATAGTTTATCTGGTGTGCTAGTTGCAGATGTATTCACTTTCATTTTGTCTTCCTTTCAATTGGCGGCCGCAATTTTTTTATGCATATTGTTCCTTTCAATGTGTGCTAGAAATACAAATAATATATCAATATGTATAGATGATGATATTTCTAGAGGTAATTGCAATGTTTGCCTTTGAAGGGAAGTTACTGCTGCAATCCTATATTTACTATTATTGCGTCAATTGCAGTTGGTGGTGGGGGGGGGGGGGGGGG